>UXGC01000704.1:0-63605 GCA_900480045.1 Eurytoma adleriae | reverse complement strand
TATTTTTTTGCTCTATAAGTACAATTTTTTAAGAGGATGTTTGTCAAAGGTTTTTCAATCGTTTAACCGTTTTTTAACATTTTTTAAAATTAAGGGGAGTTAAAGAAATGAAAATTAACGAAATGTGCTTTTCAGCGCGGTAAATCGCGAAATGTTCTTTTCTTCGCGGGATTCTTTCAAATGTGCTTTTTTTCGTTGTAAATTTTTGAAATGTGTTGGTTTTCGCGGTGATAATGTGTGCTTTTCTTCGTTAGAGGCGTCGGTATAATACAATACACCCGATCAGTCGAAAAAAAATCCTAATTCTTTCCTGCTCAAAGAAAATTCCTGCTCTCAAAGAAACGAACCTCAAACTTATCAAATTTCAATCTGTGAGTCAATAAATTTTCAAATAATTGAAAAAGGCACTTGAAGGTGTGTAACCAGCTGATTGCTTCAGTGAGACGGAATTCAATCTGTTTGCATAGCTGTTCAATTGAACGATAAATCGGTTTCAATGACAATAAATCTCATTTATCTTGACATTGAAAAATCAATAAATAAAAACTGTACCTTCGATCGACCACTGATACAACTGATCCTCGAGATCGGGCACGATCCGATCGTTGTTGGTGTAATTTTTCCAGGTCTCCACGAGATCTTCAGCTGCTTCAAGGCACGGTTTGCTCATCAATGCCGCCGAATCCGGAGCGAGCATTATTTTGTTAAGTATCCTTCGATGATTAAGCCACTCCTCGCCATCCCTGTATAATGATATAAACATTTAAAAAAAATACAATAAACTAAAATTTTGTTGAATCCTCCTTACACAAACCATTTAATTGATTTAACTATAAAACATTTATTTGAATTGACCAAAGTTTTAGTTAAATTAACTAAATGTTTAACTAGATTGATTGTAACTAAAATTTCGTTAAATCAATTAACTATTAGTTAAGACAACTAAATGGAGTTTTTAAGGAGAATTCAACGAAATTTTAAATGACCTTTTTTCAGTTTGTGTAAACATTTACTTCGTTGATTTAAAAAAAATTTTAATATCAATATTTTCTTGAAAAACGTTCTTATAATAAAATACGTAAACAATTGAATAAAGAAAAGTTAAAAAAAAAAGGTTCAAAAATAATTGTGATTCACGCATGAGCGAAATGCACTGACGCAGAAGCGCCGATAATGCGGTCATTTACCCGTAAGCTGCATTTAGCAGCGAAAGCAGCAAAATAAAGCTCAATTGAAACGATAAGTGAATGTTCCTGACTCTAAAGCCCTCAGTCAACAGTGCGACAGACGCGACGTTGAACAATTAATACGAATTCTTCAAGTTCAACAAAAATCGCCGTTTCTTTTTCAACCGCGTCCCGCAATCTTATCCTTAATTATCCTTTAAAATTTATCTTAACTTTATATTATTTCGTAACGCGCCGAATAAACAAATAGTATACGAGAGGCGTACGTCGATAGCAGCTTTGTTCGTGGTCTACTGCAGTTATCTGTTTGCTATAGGGAATTGTCTACGAAAACGTTTAATTAGCGATAAATTAGCGATAACGTAAATTCACGCGCATTTTTTGTGCATGCGTTGCAATGTCACGTATATTCACTTGAAAGCGATTCTACGCGCATATGTACATACACGGTTTAAAATTAACAGTTGAATTTGTTAAAACGAAGCAACAGGCGTTTCGTTTGTTTGTTTTGATTGGCGCATCCGTTGAAATAACAGGTGGTATCTGTTATAATCAACGAATGAAAAAGTGTAATGCATTCAAAAGTTTTCAGTGCTGAATGCGTATAGGGAACAGTTTAATTGTTTATGAAAGTCGGGCAAACACAAGCATCGTCTTAGAAATAATTACATTTTATGCTGTGCTGATATGTACTTTTAATTTTCTACCGGTAATCTTTTAAGACATATAAGTCAATGTATATCAATGCAATTTTGGTTTTCTATTTTTTTGTTAATAAATACTTCTTTTTTGCATACTGTAATTCTTTAAATCGTGTTATACTCCATCGTTATAATGATATGTTCTATTTTATAAACTGCGATGTACCATACAAGTACATTATAATATCTGCGTAGAACGTGTAGAAACAGATGTAATTATTGGTATAGAAATGCAGATTAATCATAATTTTCTTTCAGATAAAGTGATAATTTTTTTCAGATTCAATGTTTTTTACTTCCTAATTGATATAAATTTCGAATCAATTTTCTATAGATAAGAGTATCTTTTACAACTCGTACACGCACAATTAAGATGATTTCGAAACTCATTGTAGGAGAAAATGTGAACTCTGGACCTCGGATATTGTTGAAACTATGGGAGATGTTTTCTTGCTCATCAAAATAAATGAAATAATAGCCAAGATCTTAGATTTTAACGCTCAATAGTTTTTGACCTGCAAATAGAAAAGTTACTTTGCTGTAATATGATTGATTCAACATACCATTATTCTAAATCTTCATAACGCAGCGTATATTTTGGTATTGCGTTAAAAAATGTCAATTTGCTCAACTGGGAATTACAATGAAAAATAAAACCTATCACTTTATATATGTTTTCAAACTTTATTTCTGATTATCGATAATTTTAGAATAAATTAACATTTCCTTATTGAAACAAGATTTATATTACATGATTCGGCAAAATTATGTATGTATCGTATTGATAAAAATAACCATCATTACTTTCTAGCTAAAAACCCTTAACATTAAAGTTTAAAACTGACTTTTTTCATTTCTTAATTTGCAGCTTATCAGTAAAAAGGCATAAGTCCATCTTCGCAAGGTCGCAAGTATTAGAAGGATTGTTTTTTCACATGGCGCTACCAAAATTAGTCAAAAGGCTACGAAAAATGTCGACTACGCGCAAAAGAACATAAGTGCAATTCCCGGTATGTACAAGGGCATAAATCGTATACAAAAACATAATTACACCTTTGTTAATAGATCAATTTAATTCCTCAAAAATAAAAAATGGAATTAAACCCTACTATCCGGGAAACCGACACGCGTAAAAACATCCCCCACGATTTCACCAAAAAGCGCGCACCCCAATTTATCCCCCCCTCGCGGAATCAGCAGCGCAAAATCGTCACTCACATGAAGAGCAGTCCGCGCTTCCGGTCGCGCAGGTCGTTGTAGAGCGTCCAGGCCTCGGGCAGGAAGTGCCTGGGCGCGGGTCCCTCGGCGCGGAATACCTCGCGCACGGCGTCGGTGGAGCTGACGAAGACGGCGCGCACCGGGCCCAGCTGCAGGCGGAAGAGGGGCCCGTGGCGCCGGTGCCGCTCGTCTATGTACTCGTGCAGCCGCTTGCCCCGGCCGACGTCCAGCAGGGAGGCCAGGGCGCCGAGGACCGGCGGCCCGCTCAGGTCCGGCATCTCCGGCCGCGCGACACCCGGCAGCGGCGCCCGGCTCGCCAGGCCCGCCAGCGCCGCGTACAGCTTCGAGATCCGTTGCATCGTCGCCCGCCTCGGGTCCACTGGCTGCGCACACGCGAGCGGTTTTAATGGAATTTTTTTCTGCGAGGTATATTATTTTTAGTAGATTTTTTTATTTTTTTAATCGTTATGCGAACGTTTGCGATAATTTCTTAGTTGGTAATATTGGTATAGTGTACGATAACAGAGAAGGGTACAAGCAAGAGACATCGTAATATATATGTAGTTCCCTTTTTTGACATTAACTAATAATGGTTTCTTTAAAATAATTAATGTGATAAAGAATATAAGCGACGTTTTACATTATAAGTTTCCAAATTTTTCTGTTCCTTTATATTTTATCAGTGAAGAAAAAATTAAAAATTGATACATTATTTATTACAAATAAAATAAGTATTTGGTTATTTAAGTAATAAATACTTATTTTATTACATTTATACAGTTTTCGTTGATTTTTTAGTGATTAAAGATTTTAAAGAATGATTCACAAGGTTGATTTAGAAAATGTTTGCTTCCTCCTAGAGGAACCTTTGTATTTTCATAATAAATGGAGAATTGGTTATTTAAGCAAAAAAGAATTTTGCTACCCTGTGCATTTAAATACATATTTCAAAAATTTATTATATAGGTATTGTAAGAAATAGGTACGTAAAAAACATTCGAGATCACTATAAATTATTGATCATATTCACTTGCATTTTAAATCAATTTTTATAATATAAACTATTTAGAATAACTGAGAAAATAAAAGAAAATCTGTGAAATAATTGTGTTTGTAAAAATGATGTTAACTATAAATAATATTTTTAGGACACCACAATTAATGGAAAATCAATTGAATAATTTGGGTATGTATTAACGGATTAAACGTCATGTTGTTTACAATGAAAGACTTAATTAAGTGCAAAGTTGGTTTTAGGTAATAATGGAAAAAAAGTTTTATCATATAGACCTATATACGGAATTGTCAACACTATAATCCTGAAATTAAAAATTGAACAGCTGATTCTCAGAAGAACGCATTTAATTTAAATTAACGGTACAACATGAGTGCACAGCTATTAATCAAGTGTTTAGGAAGTGGCTCATCAAAACAAAGCTCGATGAACCCGTGTGTACTAAATTTTCGTATTTATTTATAATTAGTGAAGTGTACTAATTCTGCCTTGATTCTCGACTTGACCACAATAAAACGCGCAAGTAAAATTTTTAACTTTCATTCAATCTTAAACTTTCTTACGATTACTTATCAGTACCAAAATTAACCCGAAACATCACATGGTATTTAAGAAGCGTATAAAAAACGTTTCACAACGCGATGCACAATAGATGTTCATCATCAACTACAATTTCGAATAAAATTTAAAATTTTGCCAAAAAGTCGAACTCCTCTCAACAAATAAAAAATTATTCCCAGCACATTCGCAAAACAACAGCACTCAATCGGCCAAAGATCGTAAATCCGATCCTTTAATTCCCCAGACGTGTCAACATTCGAGGCAGAAGAAAAACGCATAGTCTCAAGCCGAACGCTTCTCTATATTAATCTCCCGACGAAATCTCGCCGCAGGACAACAACCTTTGGCTCCGCCTGGAAAAAGGAACGCTAGAAATGCCGTGGCTTACTCACTCAGACTTGGGTGTCGACGAGGCCGCTCGCAGTGGTCGCAGCGCCGATGCAGCATGACTTTAATGGCATTTCGGCGTTTCTCCTCATCCCCTTATCGCCGGGCGCCGGGGGCCGCCGCCTCCCGGCTGCACACCGCCGCGAAGTGAAGTTATCGCGACGCCGCGTGCATCGCCGATACGTATTGTGCGTGGACTGCTCGATCGCGCCGCGGAGACTGCGGCCCCGGATATTATATTCGGCCGGGCCGGGCGCGACGTGTGCGCACCGTCGGGGCTCGTTATACTCGCCGCCTCGGATCTTAACGTTTCATAACACTTTTACATTCGCACACGGATTTAGATTAAAAATTTTTTTTTTTTACGTCGCTCGCTCGGCTTACCGGCGATTCCAATTTCGTCGATAAGCGGAGAGGATCGGGCGTTTGTAATGCGCCGGCTTTTTAATTGTACGGCGTGACTCGCTTACGGCGGGAGAAGCGCGGATTTGGGATGTGTCTGGTTGCGCGTTTTTGTTGCGATTGGAAATTGAAAGATGAAATGCTACGGGATAATTCGCTCTGCCGGAGATAAGTGCTCTTACGGGCAGGTTACAGTTCAGCGAGCTTAAGTTGTTTCGATCGCTCGCTGCAAGAACTATCTAATCCTGCGTTTTTGTTATTTTCAACTGTACATTTTTTTTCATCCGCTGCTTGGTTATTTTTAACATTAATACGGATAAACCTTGGGGAATTTTGATCTTTCATTTAATTCTTTTTATTTCTCGGAAATTAATATTCGTCTAATAGTAGGATCTAGAAGATATACTGTGTCGGTTTTAGCAAACTACGTCGAATTCAACACTTTTGAATATTCGATTACACGAATAGTTAGGCGACACCATCGCATTTTTTTTATGAAGGAAAAAGAAAGAAATATTCGATGTTATCTATTTCGTTCAGCAAATTCTCCAAAAAAATAAGTAGTGAATTAATCGCTTCGAAAATGGCCATGCATATTCATAACTGATAATCGTTAGCCAACGAATGATAAATATGTAAGTAACTGTAAATTATTATGTAATTGTACATAATACATTTACTTTTAGGATTACAATTTGAAAAGAATTCAAGCTTAACACTGATACTTATTCTATTTTTAAAACATTTATCAATTTTTTATAAAAAAGATTTATTTTTAACTTTCAATTTGCTCCTTTATTTTCTAAAAATCCAGTTTTTAATTTATGAGTATACGCGAGTAATAAATTAGTCTCAAATCCTACATGATAAAATTTTTAGAAATAATACCAAGAATGGCATTACAATTAAACGGAAAATATTAACCAAATGATAATCACTGGTAATAATAGTGTTGAAATTATTAATTTCGATCGTAAAAAAACTATCATTACAGGTCCCAAATTCTTGAGGCGACTTTGCACCGATACAAGTACGTACGTGCCAGGAAATGATTACGCAGCATTTTAAATCGAATTGGCGTAAGCTTCCTCATTGCACAAAAGAACCCGATCCCGTATTTTGTTAGAATTTAATGATGATGCATTTTTACGAAAGTAAATTAACTCGGCGTTCAATTTAATTTATATTCCAGTGCGAAGAAACTTAACGACGGCAACAAGTACCTATTTCATGTTACAATTTTCCATCTATAATTAGAGAAAGTGTACAGTGTCATTTTTATTTTCGCAAGTAAAATGTTTCTTTTTCCTAAAATTTCTGCTACCAAGCAGGTGAGCGCTGTAATATCGAATTGAAAAATCTTTCAAGAAACGAATTTTAATATCTTATCGCGCCAATTTAACAATTTTCGAGCAGATAAGATATTCTCGGTGTCAATTGACGGATTTTAATAAAATTACCGGCGGAAAAGGACGAAAAGAAGTGGTACCAGGTCCACGGCAATTACAGCGACTCCAGACGCTAGATGCGCCCGCCGAGCCGTTATGGCTATCACGCGATCCCTCAAGGTACGAGTAGGAAGTCCCGTGGGAAAAAAGGTGGGCGCGCGCGCGCGCCTCTGCGAATTTAAAATTCAAATCGCCTATTCGCGCGCCTCTCTCTCCTCCCCGATCGTCGAAACCCTTTGAAACCCCGGCGTCTAAAAACCTCGCGTACTTATACAATTACCCACTAAAAGTGCGAAAAGAGAAAAAAAGAAATTTAAAGAAAAAGCAAGATAAATTTATGCGACGTACCTCGAGACGAGCGCGTCCGATCGTCCGGCAATCTGCTCGCAACCCCCGTCAACCCCCCGCGATCGGTACACTGTACACTGATACGGGCCGGAGGAGGTCTTTCTCCCACGCGCCGCTAAGAGACACTGTCCGCGCTATGTACACAGCGGCGGGCGTATATAGGAGGGAGCGAGAGGCGAGGATCCCGCAGGCGGCGGGAGGGGAGGCCGCGCCGGGGGAACCGAGCGGAGGTTCCCTTTCTATCGGGGCCCCGGCGATATACGAACGCCGAGGCGCAGCTCACGGTCAGGGTCACCCTCGCGCCGCCGCCGAGGTTCTTGCCGCCTTCCGGAACGATGTCCTCACGAGCGAGCCTCGGGATTCTAGTACGCGCTTAGGATGCTTTCTCTCTCTCTCTACCTCTCTCTCTCTCTCGTTCTTTTTCTTCCTTCTTCTCGCGCTTTGGGTTGAGCACTCGCTTCGGTGCGTTGTACTCCTCGAGTACGTAGGTCGGAGACATGAATGACTTGTTTAGATAGTCTCGCATACTTTCGTAGTTCGATGAGCTGGAGGCTGGTTTTTACGCTGTTTATGTCGTTAATTGTTGTTACAGGTGAATGCATTTAACCGCAAGTCAACATGCTGCATTGTTTAATTAATCGTCAGACTGGATACTTTTAATTAATTGTTACTTATGAGTGTCTAAACAAGTAGTTATACAGAATTGCGAAAATGTATCAATTCTACATAAGTTTATCGTACATTAAATGAAATTATTTTTTTGACTTTATATATATTTATATGAATTATTATTAAAATTAGTTTATTTATATATGGCTTATTTCTCGATAAGTATTTCTATGATTAGAGGCCTAATTTGTCAGGATATTCTTTCAAATATAAGGCGTTTCATTAGTAAGTCGCTGATAGATCCCTACTTCATCGGAGACTATAGCCGCCAAATATATGCAAAAGTCAACTAATTTGCATCAACAAATTTAGTTTTAATTTATATAAGGAATCCGATTATTGCGTGCATACAAAAATTGATTGTCTCTGTAAAGCAGGAAAACCAGCTGAGATGCTAATATAAATATGCATATCTACTTTAGTTTTAAATTACATTCATTTAAAATACATTTGGATAAACCCTTTTTAATAATTTTTTAATTAGCATATTTTAATTAACGTCATACATTAAAATAACTTTGTATTCATTACATTTTTTATCTCTAATGGGCAATTAACCAGATTAACGAATTAATAATTTAATAAATAAACAGATATAAAATTTAATTGTTTTAAATTTATATCAATAAATATACGGTATAATTTATAAAATGTGAATTCCACTATTTTTGCTCAGAATCGAAGTATATACTTATAATTTGAATTCACAAAACAACCTTGACTCGTTTTGCTAGCTTTAAAATTAAATAGTCATCTAACAACTGTTTGTCATTCGAAAACTTGTTCTGCCGATTGTATCAAAAGAATAAAATTGAAGTTTCAATTTTTAACGTATATATTAACATGTTATGCTACTGGATGCATATGTATAGAAAACAGGTGTGAATTTTTGAAAATATGTTACAGTATAATAAATCGAAAGATATATAAGAAAAATCACGCAAAACTGAGGGCAATATTCATTTCAGATAAATATAAAAAGCATTATTTGCATATCTGTATAGTGTAATCTTTATTATATCGTAATTTTTTGCTGATTTTATTTATAATGCATGTACTAAGTCAGTCGTTTTGTAATGAGTAATAACTTTTATAATTTCAATTTCTGGAACATTAAGCAACTTGAACATTCCTGCAGCTAAAGAATCTTCTTAAAACACTAGTTACCCAATAAAATTCGCAAGATCAAAAAATTAATATTCAATTCTATCAAGAATAAACTTTATCTTTGTAAAATAGTATCTAATGTTATAAAATAATATATCAATGTTTTTTTAAGTGATTTTTTTTCAAATATGTAAGTGAGCGAAAACTACAATTATAAGAAGGCCGCGGCACAGTTGAACCGCGAATAAAATTTTACACATGACACGAGAGTAAAGCAAGCGAAGCGAGGGCAGTAATAGTGGGCTTTACTTCCTTGTTACATAACGTATATTACTTTATACATTTTTTACATAAAAAATAAAATATATAGTAGTCCCACTTTACCCTACTAATACCCTGTTTAGTCTTTTATCCAATTGACCTAGATCCTTGTAAAATATTTCTCAGTATTTAAAAAATTGCTACTAATATTTTTATTATATGTAGAAAGTCGAGTAAACTTTATACCACACGTTTTTTAAATAGGAAATGAAAGTGCACATAAGTAGATCAATTTGAGCGCAAATTCATAATACCGATTTCATTTTAGAGAGCAAAATTTATAAAGTGGAATCCTAAGGCGCGCTTGATTGCATTAACTAAATTTTGTTTTTTCTTTTTACAGTTTTGGAGAACTTTGTATGTATAAGTTTCTGCATCATAAAATCGCAAGATATCGCTTGATCGCTTGATTCCTGTAAGGATTTCTGAGCTATCCATGGGCTACGGCGGGATGTGTCAGAATATCGAAACAGTATCTCTACATGGAGGAACCTATTGTGGAATCGCGCACGCATGCACGCGTCGAATACACGCATTCTAGTGGAAATTAATTATCTAGAAATTTTAATGGTATATTAGCGCATATATTTTATAAAAATTCAAATAAGTTATTCAAATTTACAGTTTCTTTTCTAACTTTTTTTTTTAAAAGTGCATATAAACTATATTAAAATAACTGTATTAACTACATTAAAAATCTCACTATTAGTAGTTTTTTATTTTGGCTTCAACATAGTCTTGTATAGCTATTTATGCCTATGTCTTAACAGAATAAGTTGATTGTTGTACAGCAGTGAGATTCTCCAAAAAAACATTGGACTGGCTGTTATTTTTATATGCTGAGTAGAGAAAAGCAATAAATAAAAAGCTTTGATTCTTATCAATGTGTTTGACTGTTATTGTCTGTGTTATTATTTGTTATTTATTAATACTTGTATGGAGCATGACGGTAACTGAATAGTATAGAGAGCAACATGCACCTGCACTAAGTAAGTACATATGCGCTTTTCATACATCCTTACATCAGTCTTCCTTTCACTTTCTCTGATAAATGGTGAGAGATAATTATTGAACATATTTACATATTCAATAGTTATATTTTAAGTCCTGTATTACAAAAATATTATCTCATTTAATTCTCCTTATTCCAGTCCTATAAAGTGACAAATACAATATTTTGAATTTTGTTACATACAGTATCTATTAAAATTGGTAATTTTTATGCATAAATTCTTTACCTATATCTTTGTTAGGTTTGATTTTAAATATAGATTTTTAGCCTCTACAGCTTCTTCTAAACTAGCTTGAAATATAGCCAAATTCTCCTATAATTGTTCAAGTTATGTTTGCATTATATGAAGAAAGCAGATAATCAATTGATCGTTCACCAATAGTATAATAGACAAAACTTTCAGAATCAGTCCTTAAAGTTGATAATTTCATCTTCATATTCTCCAAAGCCATTTTAGCAATTACTGAGCATGAATCTTTAGATCGTAAAACACATGCTTTTACTTCTTCCCCAACTCTTTTGGAAAATTCTACTGATTTTTCATTTGCAGCAATCTGTTTATCAAACATATCTAACAACATATTCATTGTGATTTCAACAGAATTTGGCACAAGTCACAGTGAAAATAAAACTGATCGAAGTACTGTTTTTTTATGTCCTCAAAAGTGTATATAAAATCCTGTCCACATTATTACGTGCCTATATACTCCTCGTTATTCTTCCACAATAAAATACAACTTTATATAAGCTAAGGTATCTTGATCAAATCTAATTCACTTTCATATTTAGTCGATCTCGATCGCGGATTGTTTAGGTTTAGGTCTTAGAGCATATTTAGGTTAACTTTTATCGTCAGATGAGTGAATGAGTCAGATATTGCTCGAATTATCGTCTATCGAAATAGCAGTACGTTTAGCAGCCAGTGGGGGCTCTGCCAGCAGCTAATTGTCAGCTATTCCGGCGAGCGAGCATGGCGATCAGTGGCGATCTTCCTGCGGAAAAGGGGAGCCGCTTTCGATGCGTATGGAGCTGGGTCTCCTTCTCTCTCGCTCCCTGGTCGTGTCCTAGGCTCCTATTTTTCTCCGCCACCAGTAATAGAAGGGAAGACGGCAGCTGACATTCGCTGAGCGTGGGGCTCTGAAAGCGCGGCCTGGCACGATGGACACCGACGTGGAGTCTTGCCTCAAGGACTGGAACGACCTGCAGAACGACTTCAAGGAACTCGAGGTAAGGACGACGCTTCAGCGAGTTTTCCTCAAGGATGCGCTTATAGTCCTGCGGCGGGAATGCCGCGCGACGCGAGGTTATACAGTCGGCGGAGGTTTTCGAGTGTATACTTTGTACGGCGGTTTTTTTTATTTTTTTGGATCAAGGTGCAATCGGTCGTGGGTAGCCCGAGATTTTTCGGGTACACTTCTGTGGAGTGGACGATAAGAGATTATCGTGGAATCTCGAGTGTTGTTTGCGATGATGCGTTCGTTTCTAGAAATTTTTTGAGCGGCTTGAGTCTAATCTTATGCAGCTGACCTCTCGCCTCTGCATTCTCTTTTATGACTCCAAAATGAATCAAAATTCAATTTAGCTTAACACGCAGTATTTGTTAGTTCATAAAGGAAATGCGAAATCGAAAATTATCTTTTCTCAGTGCTGCTCATATCCCTATGTAGAGGACTGCTCCTTTTTATGTGTACTTATCTACAACTTGCATGTATCATTTTTTTCAGGCACTGAACAGGACTTATTTGGCAAAATTGGAAGAAGTCGGAGAATTACAAAAGAAATGTGTAGCTGGAATAACTCACCAGAAGTATCGCATGGGAGTAATAAAAAAATCATTAAAAATGTTAGTTCTTTTACCATATGATTTTTATTTACCATCAGAATTTTATCTGCATAATAATCTTTTATTGTTTTTTTTTTAGGCTTCATGCAAGCGAGGCTCGACAAATGTTAGACAAGGATATGAACAGAAGAGAACAGCAATTAATTGAAATTGAACAAACATTGCCAAAACCAAATGGAACTTATTTGTCTATTATACTAGGTAGTGTCAATGTCTCGATATTAAATAAAAATGATAAGTGAGTTTGATTTATTCAATTTTGACATATTTTTAAAGATGTTATATAAAAAAACTAAAGATAATTCATAATAAAATTTGTTTTAGATTTAAGTACAAAGATGAATATGAAAAATTCAAACTTGTTTTATCTGTGATTGGGTTTTTCCTCTCAGTAATTAATTTATTTACTAATTTTAGGTAAGAATAAAGTTTTTTACTTGTTATGCAATTAAAAGTTACAATACTATATTATTCATAATTTACAGAACTTTGGAGTTGAGCTTCATGTTTTTACTAGTCTGGTATTATTGTACTTTGACGATACGAGAAAGTATACTCAAAGTAAATGGTTCAAAAATTAAAGGATGGTGGCGTTTTCACCATTTTTTATCTACCGTTGTTTCCGGAGTACTTCTAGTTTGGCCCAATAATGGAGCATGGTATGCATTCCGCCGGCAATTCATGTGGTTCAATGTTTATATCAGTAAGTAACTTTATTGAAATTAAATAATTTTTATATCTTTTGGTTTAATCTTGTGAAAAATCAATTAGTCACTTCATGAAAACATTTACTTTAAATTTACACAACACTTAACATTTTTTACAACTTATGTAACCTTCGACTGTTATAAGATTATAAATCACTGAATGATTCTTTAAAAGAGTAATAATATTTACATGAAAGCAAACGTTTATTGCATAACAGCTATTTCATACATTTTTATTTCTAAAAAATTATGAATAAGATTTGTTAAAAGTATTTAAAAATAGTAAAAAGATTTTATTTACTACTTTTTTATCGTACACAAAAGACATAACAGAAATAAAAAAATGTTAACGATGTTTAATTTTTTTTTATTACCGATACAATAAAAAATTTATGAGTCATAAGAATGTATTTTTCATTAATTTATCACTTAACAAAAATTTAAATTTATCTAGTTGAAAAATTTTTATAAAAATTATTATTCATTGTCTATTATAATACATTAGAATTATACAATAATGAATCTAAATCTTAATATTATTTGTGAATAAAATTTAATATGATACCTTTTTTAGGTTTTGTACAATATTTACAATTCCGTTATCAACGAGGTGTGCTCTATCGCCTAAAAGCTTTGGGAGAAAGGCATAATATGGACATTACAATTGAAGGCTTCCACTCATGGATGTGGCGAGGATTATCATTTCTTTTTCCGTTTCTCTTTATTGGCTACTTCTTTCAACTTTACAACGCCTATAAACTATTGATGCTTACCTGGCATCCAGAAGCTACTTGGCATGTTCCTGTTTTAAGTGCTATGTTCCTGGTGCTGTCTTTAGGTAACATGACGACGACGATAATGGTGATACCGCAAAAATTGAGTTCTAGAGTGATGGATCGCTTCAGCTCAAGGCTAGTTTCTAAGAAAGAAGAAAAAACAGATGACAAGTCAAAGGAGAATAAAAATGAGTAAATGTGATTAGGAGCCTAAAAATTGTGAATGTAAGTTGAGTTTCAGTGGCACTTTGACAATTGCAAATCACTTGAAAGTATAATACAGCCTTTAAAACAACAATTTGTTGCCATTCAACGATTATTCAAAGTAATTATTACAGCTTTTTTCATGAAAGAGTGATTTACTATTCAGTTTTTCAAGAATCTTTGTAGTTTTAAAAACTAAAGGTTGAACCTTTACTTAAATATGATAGTGCAAAGCTGATATAGTCGATTTGCAGCAGACTGTTTGTACAACTGGTGTATTTTAAAATTTCAAGTGAAAGATAATATTGTTGAAAAGTACAAAATCTGAAAAAATTCTTGCACAGATACTTTTCAATTTATTTTTTAATAAATGTATTATTGAACAAAATGCTCTGAATCGACTAGAGTAACTTAATAATAATATTGCTACATTAAACGAATATTTACCTATCAATGATTGACAGATTTTCATTGATTTGTTGTAATAGAAACGGATGAAGTGTGAATTGTATAAAAAAAAATAATAATAATGAAGTGCCGATAAAGTAAGTGACAAATGTGAAATTGTTGAGAGGGGAACTGGGGTTCTAGCCTATTTAGCATATTATAACGTCGGCCAATATCGTTCGAAGACAAAGAAAGATAAACGTTTTGTTTAACGCCCATCTAGTCCGAACTCTAGCTCTACATTTCAGTACGTATCGTCACGCACAAGATTCTTGCAGAATCGTTGCCATGCATCATTCCAAGAGGGAGAGAAGTGTTAGCGCTCGCTCGCGAAAGTGGGGAAGTGTTTAACATTCGAGTAGAACCGTTATAATATGTATATGTGAAGAAAAAAGACGGAAAAGAAAAATCGTGGCATAATGGTAAATTTATTTTTTTAAATATAAAAATTGAAAAAGAAACATTTCACACCCTTTAAATGGACTATGCTGACCTATACTTTATACTCCGTTTGCGCTTTTAACTTATTAATCTTACGTCTGTAATTTTTGTATACCTGTTTTTTTACACATTTTTAGATGTCTCTTAGCTACAATTTTTTAAAGTGACGGTTTTGTTTTTCAATTTTTAATGTGCATGTTGTGCAGTGCCACTTATTGATTATTAATAACTTATAATAATTTATAATAATTATTAACATATACAGCGTGTGGTTACGAAGGAATTTGTTTGATGCACTGTACTCACATCTACAAATAAAGGAGAAAATTATTTAAAAAATGCTTTTACTTAAAATACCTTACATTCTGAAAAATAGATTTTTTTAAATTATATTTTATGACACTGTAAATGTACACGTATATTATTTAAAACAATTTTTTAACTTCATAAATAAATTTTTATGAATTGAGATGAATTTATCAATAAAATTAAAATTATTTTCATAAATGTTTTTTACTATCTTTAATAATTCATCATATAAAAGTGATAATTTTGTATTAATTTTTATTATTTCGATTTAACGTTTAAGAACGATTGAAATTTTGATACTTTTTGATAAAAATACACAAGTTATTAATTTAAAAATTCGGATGAATCCGAGAATAATTTTGTATGAAAGGTTTTCGCGACATAATCTTCTATAAAAAGGATGCGTACAAAAATTACGTTCAACATAAGTAAATGCTTAAAAAAGACATTATTCATTTCATGAAGTGGTAAAATATTCCCAGTCGAATATTTAATTTTTTGCATAATAACTTGCTAAATTACGTTTCAAATGGTCTTTTTTTTGTATTTAAAAACAAAACAACAAAACGCTTTTGACGTTATCTCAAGTGCAACAATTAAGACACTTAGCAAACGCTATATACAGTTATATCCGAGTTTTTATTTTTTTAAAGAAACTACAAGGAAACTTTTTAGAGTAACTACAAGGAAATTGATTTCTTTCTTTGTTGCGTAGTAATTATACCGACATTCTCGGCCTAAAACTATAAAAATAGATTTCCATTAAAAATCCATCACTCCTGCACCTGATAAAATTCGACCTAAAAAATACATTTTTCTAAAAATACACCAGCCCATTCGACGTACTCCTGTATAAAGCGCGGCAAAGATAAAACCGCATCGCATTCGCTGGTAACGACCCGGCTTCTCCGCGGCAGGTCGCACCGGTGTAATAAGTATAAGACACAGTACTTACACCGTCTAAGAAAAAACGTCGGTGCGCGCGCGCCGTCGAGTGTCGGTGGCCGAGCGAAGGTCCCCGCTCGCGCAGAAACTGCGCATTCCTCGCGCATAACGGATCGCCCCGGCGCTCGCGCGAACCCATCATCGCAAGCACCGATCGTGCAGGCCAGTAGGAGCGGCTCTGTTCTTACGCGCGGAGCACACACAGCCGTAGTATGCCGGTGAAAATACCGTGGCCCGTGGTGGTAGCCACCGTGCACCCGAACCTGGGCGGCTGGATCGGCGGCATCGTCACCCGGAAAAACATCAATCCCTGGTACGAGGTGAGTGAGCTCGTCGGCTGACCCACCTGATTTGCCCCCTGCTCCGCTTTCGACGATTGCGGAATCGAGCGCAAGGAGAGCCGCGCCGTCGATGTCTTTACACTGGTACACCCGCGGATACACCGGCTCCGAGTTCTTTATTTTTTTTGTTTTGTTTTCGAACACGGCTTGCTCCGTTATTGCCGAGTGTGTACACGATCAGTGACGAAGGCGTTTTCAGAGATTCGCGATCACTGTTGACCTGGTAATATTAATTGATCGTGACTGCGTTGTGCAATATTGACTAATCGCTGAAATATTGGAAAACGGCATTTATCGAAAAGAACGTGATTTATGTAATACACTTCTTTTGATTAATTATTTTTATTTATTTATTGATTGCAGTTATTTATTTATTTATTGGAACCAGTGTAAAATTGAATTAATAATTGATTGCATTGTACTTTAAATGGATATTTTGAAGACTAGCCAAATTATAACTCATTGTTATCTTATCTCCTTGCAACGTTTTGATATGTATTTGCATCATGAATTTTACACAGTCATTGAAGAAACCAACATGGACACCACCTAAGTGGGCTTTTGCACCGATATGGACCAGCCTTTACTGTTCAATGGGGTATGCTGCACACTTGGTCCTCCGAGATAGTGGTGGTTGGGAAAATGCTGCACTGCCAATGTCAATTTATGGAGCCAATTTAGCACTTAATTGGACTTGGACTCCCATTTTCTTTGGAGCACACAAAATCAAATGGGTAAAATAGTTTAAAATTGTAACTTTTAACAGAGCAGCAAGATAAATGTTAAATTAACATTCTAATTCATTCAACTTATACTTTTCTTTTAATTAAATGTAACTCAAAAATACTTGCAAAATTACAAATGCAATTATTGATGGCAGTATATCTGATAAACATAGATAGTATGCATAAAAAAACTTACATCTTTCATTTTAGGCATTGTATGAAATAATTGCTCTTTGGGGCACAACTGCTGCCATGAGTGTGGTGTTCTACAGAGTAAACACTACAGCTGGATTACTTATTGTCCCATATCTGGCTTGGAACACTCTTGCAGCTGCCCTCAACTATGTGATATACAGAGACAATGAACTGAGTGAATCGACACCACCAGCATTAGAGGACAAAAAGAAATAAATATAAGTATACTGTTGTTCCAGTCAAAGTACCTTAGAAGATACTTATTTTTATGTGATTGTTAAGGCTTAATATACTGTAATACTTGTGCGTTCCAGAGTGTCACACACGCTTTTGTATCACATTCTTATATAATAAAAGGATTTTTGCACTAAACTCACAAAAAAGAGGTTTTTTTCCTTTTTCAATTTTTTTTTTGTTTAATGTACGCGTATTTATTAATTTTTACGAAATAAAGGTTAAATAAACATCTGCAGTACATTACAACATATTTTATGTATATATATAATATATTTATATGTATAATCCAAAGGACACTATCCTCAATTAATAAATCATGTAAAGAAACTAAAAAGATTCCTTGTCATGCTCCTTTTTTTATATAATTATTTCAACTTCTTTATTTTCTCTCCTCCGTTAGTTCCTTAAAAAGATAGTGTGAATCGAATACGAGATGGGTTGGGCGGGAAATTGCACTCTGATGCTGAGTTTTGTCACATGCGCTACGTCGGGTCAGTTGCATAAATGTAACCTTGCTGCTGCAAAACGTACAAGCGTTTCTCAACAGCATCTTTATCTGCAAATGTTTTAACATACCGATTACAAATTGGTTCTGCTTATAAAAATCGTTGCATTAAATATTCTGCGGAAATAACGAAATACTTACACTTAATTAAAAGAGCTCTGTCTTGACTATGGCTAACGTGTTGCGATAAAGAATGCAGCAGAATTTGCGCAGTGTGATACCTTTGGAAACACTCGGCAGGGTTTCCGAAAAGCTCGTCCAGAGCTGCTGACTGGCACTGTAATTGAAATATTCGTTTTAATTTTTAACGTTTGTTTAAAAAATTGTGATATAAAGAAAATTCTTTTTAAAATTAACATATTTTAATATCACTTTACATTATTTTCCTTGCAGTTTGTGGAACTGCCATTATCAAATAAAATATAAAGCTTTCTATTTGAGAAAGCAAAATGTCATTTAAACAAAAAGTAATAAATTTACTAAATCTTTATCTAAAGAAATAATTTGTTTTGTATTTTCTTTTACGCTTTTAGTTCTCGATTATTGGCTCGAAAATTCTTGAGGATGAACCACATTTTTAACTAAGTATGAGACTGGAATTTACAGAATTCAATTTTATTCAAGACAACAAGAATTTTTCACCAATTTCAACAGTGTTTAAAAGATTATTATCAAGTTTAAAATAGAAAAGTCTTTACGTTAGATAAAACATTTTCCAAAAACTAATTTAAAACAAAGTATTTACAACACTGAGCTATCTCATACCCGATAAAGTAAGTAAAAAGTAAATGAAATTACCATTTGTATAGCGTGATTATAAAGTATTTTATCCGCCGTAGCTCCGGTCTGTCGCAGCAGCCCGGCGCTGTTCAACTGCTTGCACTCGGCCAGGCACGCCCTAAACTTCTCGTTCATGGTGCTCACAACTGCAATTGGAAACATTAAAATAAACGGACGTCCATTTAAATAAAAAAACAAGAAACTTAACAACGAATAAAAAAAACGACGATAAAACTTACCCTCTTTGACGCTGGCGGTGGGCTGCAGCCGACCGGCCTTGAGCTGCTGCGTGGCGAGGCTGAGGCCGGAGCTGAGCCACTGCAGTGCCCTGACCAGCAGGATGACCTGCTCGGCGCGCCGGCGGGTGGCCGCGTTGCCCGGCTGCTGCTCGATGCCGGCGGCGAGGGGGGCACCAAGAGGGCCGGCCCGCGTCCTCGCCACCTTGCACACGCACTCGCACAGCGCCACGACGAAGTTCAGCTTGGCCAGGATCTCGTTGTGCTCGCGCTCCAGGAGCGTCTCCTCCGGCAGCTCCGGCGCGATGAAGGTCAGCGGCCGCTCGTCGCTCGCCATCGCGTTCAGCTCCGGGAAGAGATTGTGGAAGCTGCCCGCCTCTGCGTTTGCGAGAAATTCTTCTTTTTTGTTAGTGCACGCGCGCACGAGACGTCGGTGTCAGTTTTGCACACACAGAGAAAGAGAGCCACAGGTCAGCAGAACGCGGGCGTCACCGTAGATCCACGGTTTCGTGTCTTTTTTATTTTTTTATGTTCATGTCGTGCGAGTAAAGAGTCGATGGAGGAACTTTGTTGGTTTGAGTCGTATGTATAGTATGGTTAGTGCGACGTCTGGTATTGTGAATTGAATGTCAAAAAACGAAAATGAACTTAAAAAACGTTTTCGAGTCGTTACTTAAAGCAAACAGATAGACGATGACGATTGCAAAGTGTTGCACTTACAAAATGCAAGGTGATTCTATTAATGTCAAAGGGATTGAAAATAATTTTTTTTAGTTCCTTATTCATTTTACAAAGCCAAATAAAGTATACGAGAAGAAGAAAGATTTTAAAGAGATGCAATGTTTTTTTGCACTCGATATAGTTTATTGGCTCTTGCTGAATTAATAACAAGAAACTAAATAATTATTTTGGAAATTTAACATTCGTAGAAATACCTTAATTGTCCCATGAAACACTTTGAGACATTTAAATTACAAAAAATATTTAATGACATACATGAAAATAATAAGTATAAGACACGAACATAGAAACCATCAAAATTTGTTGTAAAAACAAATCACGTAAGGAAACGAAAGATACAAGAAAATAACTAAACACCAACGGAAAAGCGAAGAAAGAAAAGGAAAGACAGAAATAAATATACAAATGGTGCGTGTGACAATATATGAGAACCAAAGAGTTAATGCACGATTCGTCCGTGGACAGGACATACCTGAGATCTCGGGCAGAGTGACGGCCCTAGTACCGAAGGGTATGATGGGCGACTGCCTCAGGGTGTTGTTATTGTCCTGGAGAGCCTTGGTGGTGGGCGAACCGAGGACTGCGAGGGGTCCGGTCAGGAGCGGCGACGAGGCGCTGTTGGCACCAGCGGAGCGTCGCAGCGGCGACGTACCACTCGGCGTGTGGGAATGCCTCGCCACAGGACTCAGTTGCCACGTGCTCGGCGGCGGCGGTGTCTCGCTCATTCTACAAAATTTTCAGATTCATTCATTAACTTCTTAAATGTGGATAGAGAAGATTTTAAGACAGATTTAATTCTCTAGAATTTTTCGCTCATTTGTTAATGACTCTTCAAAGGAAAATTACTGTGGGAGAGTACTTATTTGTTCGATTAAAAGTGGTTTTGCAACATTTACTTTGAATTTTGCAAACAGCAACTGATTCACACAATAAAAAAAATCACTATATTATAAATGTAACGTCAGTATTCTCATTGTGTGAATCCCCAGAAGAAAATGTCCTTGTGCGGATGGACTTGGATCCACATGGATACCATATGGATCTACGTGGATTCCATATGGCTCCACATAGATTCCACATGGCTCAGCATGGAATCCACGAGGATATACGTGAAATTCAAGAGGATCGAAGTCCATCCATATGGATATTTTCAACTCAGTCTATTATCAAACTGCTGAAAACAGTGATTTTTCCTTACAGTAAATCTGGTACAATTATTCCTTTAACGAAAATGGAAGATTATTTTACAATTGTTAAGGCATCGTGTTGATACAATTCATTTTATCATTCGAATTTTGTACTTATAAAGAATGTTTTTCTAATAATATCATTTAGTACAATGTATACATATATTTGTCATTTAATTCGTTTACAGCAAAGTCAACGAAAATAAAAGCTTCTTTCTATATCACGTTTTCAAAAATAAAGTTAACATAACAAGTACGTCTCGTTTATTTTCATGAGACTTTTACAAGCGCAATTGTAAAATCCTCGAGAAAACAATGAATGTTTACTTGATTTATCAAGTTCGTATAAAAACTAAAGATAAAAAAAATGAGCAAAACAAATCAAGTCAAAAAGAAACGAGAAAAACACAATGTGACAGACAAGACAGCTGAAAAAATTTACCGTCGACCAGGTGGAGTGCCGATGACAAACTGCACGCTGGGCGGGCTGAGGGAGCCGATGTCGGCTGCGGCGACCGCGTGATTTCTGTGCGCCTCACAGCTGCGCTTCATGCTGATCGGCTGTGAGCGCGGTACGACGCTGCTGTTGCCGGCCTGCCGATTGGATCCGGCGGCACCCGGGTAACCGGCCTGTAAGGCGCTGTTGCGCTGCGTCGGCACCGGTATCGGCTCCGAGATCGGCAGGTAGCTCGGTCTCGGAGGACTCGCCGCTGCCTCGCGACTACTTTGTTTCACGTACCTTTTTTTGTTATCCAAGTTAAATGGAAACAACGCGTATACGTTATTAACATACGGAGCGTAATTTAAAAGCTCTTGCCAATAATAAAGCGGACTGAAAATAGCACCATTCGAGATTTGCGTCAGAGTTTTTCTTTTGTGAATCAAATTATCTAATACTACCTTATAGAATAAATTATAGAACTAAACTAAAATACACGTACTTATTTTATAGATCGTATTGAAATTACAACTAAATAATAATAAAAAATTAAACAGAAACTTAACAGCAATTAAACTGTAATAATAATATAAGTTACCAATGACTATTTGTGTCAGATTTAACGTTTCAGTGATATCGTAACTAAGAATGGCTATTTTAAATCATCATTCTTAAATCTGAAATGGTCTTATTTTACAAATAAAGCATTTTAATGAATGTTCTCTAAAAGCTTACTTGATTTGTTGAGAATTGGGATTGTTATCTGTATCACTACTGAGATCACTTGGTACGAGTACGTAATCATCTTCTGGACTGGAACAGGGACTATTTGTTTCTGGACCAGATCTAACATTACAAGCTGTACTTTCAGGTGCAGTCAAAATGCCTGGAGAAGCAGGCAACTCTACAGGTACTGGACTTGGACTCTCCCTCGGACCTTGTAAGAAAGGGTGACTGAAAAATTCATCGAATGGCATTCGATCTCTAGCATTGCGTCTAAGTAGTCCCATAAGAAGATTTGATAATTCTGGAGATGTTCCAGGTGGAATTCTAAAAATTGAATTTGTAATTTAATTTTCTGTTAACTTAAACATTTATGTTTCAGAAAAATAATTAAAAAGTAGTTAACAATAAATATGGCTTCTTACTTGGGACCTAAATTGGCATTCTTTTCATAGAACATTTTTAAAGCTTGGGGTGTGTGCGCCTGAAATGGAGCTTTGCCAGTGAGACATTGAAAAACTATGGTTCCTAAAGACCACAGATCAGCCTTAGCGTCATATTGTAACGACATTATGACTTCTGGAGCCATGTACATAGGAGAGCCACATAAAGTTGCAGCCATTACACCATCTTGTAAAAATCTTGCAAAACCAAAGTCCGCTAAAAATGATTGAAAAATAAAATTAGTACAGGTCTAATTGTAGTAATAAAAATTTTAAAAGATTTTAGATCTTTCACTATGATGTTTAATTGAGTGGTTAAATTTTTGATTTATATTTTAAAATTTGTTTCTTTTTCGATTATTTTTATTTTGAATTCATTTTATACTATTTTGTAAGTTTTCTTCCTATATTGTTGTCTAGGACTTTAGTCCGTTTGATTAAATAAATAAATTATTTACCAATTTTCAAAGTAATCTGGTGTGGCTGGGGACACATTTTTCCACAACTGTGACTAAGCAAAATATTTTGAGGTTTAAGATCCCTGTGAACAACTCCTTTAGCATGTAATGCTTTCATTGCTCCGGCTAACTGCTTAAGAAATACTCTGATGGTATCTTCAGAAAGAGTTCCTTTTGCTATACCAGAAAAAATAAATTATTAAAATGATAAACATTATTTTTTTTTAATAACATGCTGTACAGTCTTTTATTAAAATAGTTTCAGATATTATTTTGAAAATTTACCTCCAAGATAGTCTGCGAGATCCCCACCATTACAGTATTCCATAACGAGGAAGACATTGTGATTAGACTCCTGCAAGAAAACGTAGATTACACTATTAATTGTAGATTACACTATTAATGCAATTTACTTCAAAATATTTAATCTGTTCCTTTCCACTGACCTTACAGTCTAACAGGGCTACTACATTTTCATGATGCAATTCTGTCAGTTCCTGTATAAGAAAAAAATATTTAATGATTCTTGATAAGAAAATAAAAGTTCATCGTCAGCAATTAGGTCACTCTCACATTTAACAGTTCGTGAGGTTAATCATTTGATGAAATATTTATTCAAGTTTATATGAAAATATAATATTTAATGTTATATTGAATATAATGATTTTTTACTATTAATACAAATTAAATTTCAAATTTACCTTCAGGATCTTGATTTCCTTGCCAAGTAAATTTTGAGATTTGGCTAAACTTTTCTTTGTTATACTTTTGATAGCCACAACAAAATTTGTTTTCTGAAAAAGAAACATAAGGGATTAGTCTGGATTATTAATTAGTCGAGATTAGTTTAACATTTAAACAATATTATTTATTTAGAAACAATAACGACAATATAATATCATTATTTGGATTTCCTAAAAATAATAAAATAAAAAAATATTAAGTAAACTAAAATTGCGCAAAGATCAATCAATTGATTTCAGTATCTAAAACTCGCAAAAGAGAACTTAAAACTAACTAACTTAACTCTATTGAGAGTAAAATCACCTGTAGACGACAAAATGTACAATTATTAAGAACGCATCTTCTACAATCCGTATGTATATAACAATGCATCTTGAAGTAAACATGAATGTTGACAACAATGCAAACTCAATTTCCATTCCAGCGCCCACACCTTCTTACAATCACCCCGACTCTTACAAGCCAAGAGTCTCCAACTCTACGTAGTTAATACTCACTTTGCGATGCCTGCCCTTGAAAACGACGGCGAAGGCACCGTGACCGATGAGGTCCTTCGTGTTGTACTCGTAATCCCCGACGACTTCCATGTTGCTTGCTTGGCCGCTCGGCTTGGAGTCACTCAACCGCGCTCATGCCTCCTTACGCTCTCGGCCTCGAAACGGGCAGCGCTGCGGGCTACGTGGACAGCGGCGTCCAGCAGAAGACGTCGCATGGGTGCCCGCGGAGCAGCAGACGGCGACGGCGAGAGCGACCCGCGCGCGCGGATCAGGCACCGCTGCGGGATCGATACGACGTCACGCGCCGCGAGAGTGAGAGAGACGGGGAGAGGTAGGGAACTGAGCGACTGCTCGTCGAGACAAAGCCTGGCGCGCGACTCTACGCCTTCACCGCTGGCTCTCCATGGTGCCCGCTACATGCCGATCGCTACGTCGAGGCAGGAGGCGTCGGCTGAGTACCGTACTGGCGCGCGAAGGGCCTCGGGGTGAGGCGACGACGGTGGCGGACGCGCAGCTCCCTGACGCGCAGATACGGAACCGTAAACGGCGCTCGAGCAACTGGCCAGAGAGAGAGAGATGGAGAAAAGAGAGTGCGCTGTACTCCGTAGAACACAACTGTGTATACTGTGGGATGTGTGAGACCGCGACGAGTTTTTGGCGACGCACACGCGCCCGCTCGACTCGACTGGCCGCGGCCGCACGCATGCGCACTGATGGTTGCACGACTCGCGCGGCTGAGGAGGCTGATGTGTGTATATATAGACTAAACAGGGCAGTACACCTGCAACTAGAGGATCCGGGTCGGAAAGTGGGTCTTGAGATCAACCGATGAAACCGCCCGATTTTTTCTTTTCTTGGCCGTTATAGGTATATGAATTTATTGTTTGAATTACTTACATCGACTCTGCAAAGTTGAAATCTACTATCACTGCGGGAAGTATTACTATCGCGGCATGTTTACTTTGGCATTTAAATTTACAGAGGCATTTAAATTCAGGCATCTAAATATTTAAACGTGGAGACAAAGAAGTTAAATTTGATACATTATTTATCCTTTAAAATTGAAAGTCGATGATAACAAATTGTAAATACAGCTGTTTATGCTTTTGTACAAAATCAAAAGTTTAAATAAATTATTAGAAATAAAATCACGAGGATTGTAATCTAAACAAAGGAGCATTTAAAGTTGAATTAAGTAAAAATGAATTTACAGATACGCTCCTGAGTCCTGAGATGGCATCGGCATGGTCGTAGAAAGTCGGTGTAAGCAGAAGACAGAAGATGTGTAAAGGGCTCCACAGTCCACACTTAAAAAAGCAATATAGATATACGGTTAATGTATTTTTGGGCTTTGTGCGTCTGGTGATGGAGAGGATGGAGAAACAGAGACGGATAGACAGACGAAAAACATTAATTTGTGTAGTGCGCAAGACGCACGCGCATTAACAATCGGCTGAGTAGTATACAGTATGTATGTATACTCTTTTAAGGTATGTGGTAGTATTTACATACAAACGTGTGTAATGTGTATTATGGACAAATTATCAATCATTCACCAATACACTAAATGAAACTAAAATATAAAATTCATATCAAAACGTTTTGAATTTTAGCGCCAACCGGACGTTTAACTATTATCCAATGAAATCTCTTTTTGAGGCTTCACAACATCCTGCCATTATGAGTAGGATTCGGGAAGATAGAACAGAAGGAACGAGGCACTGCTAAATCTCGCAAAGAGAAATATATCTATGATGTATTTGTAGCTTGTTCCTTCCTATATGTTTCTTTTCAAGTGTACTGTAACTATCTGTAAGCAACGAATATAGACGCTTATAGAAGCGCACTAATCTCCTTTTTGTAACCCAGCCGTGCTCTTCTATAAGCGTCTATATTCTTTGCTGTAAGTGACCCTAAGAGAATAACACCGAATTCTTTTCCAATTTATTCACCAAAATGGTATGTACTACTATTCATATTTATTAAACAAAATCTAATATATTGATTCCTTTTTAGAATTATTACTAAATATGTCAAATTAGAACTCCTGTAATTATATTTTTGTATGATATTTTATTACTACTTTACGATACAAATGCGAGAGAGGTGATTCTTTCTCGGACAAGACAAGTAACATTTTTCACACGTGTACCGAACAATATTTTTTAATACTAAGTGCGCCGTTTTCTTCAGTTCGCGAGCATGCACGCGTGTCTGAAATCGGCATTTCGCAAGCGTTAAAAATATATCTTTTTGATTTTTTCAAAATGAATACTGATAGATTTTTATTTTGTAGGTTATAATTATTAATTTCTGTTACCATTTCATTTTTTTAAAATACGTACGACATATGTATGTGCGAATAGACACCCCGTTTTTCTAATATTATTAATTCATATTTTTAGGGTCGTGTGAGGACCAAAACAGTGAAAAAGGCTGCTCGCCTGATTATTGAGAAATATTACACAAGGCTCACTCTTGATTTTCATACAAACAAGAGATTGTGTGACGAAATTGCTGTTATTCCCAGCAAGCCGTTAAAAAATAAGATTGCTGGGTATGAATATTTAATATATTGTTATTGTATAAATTTAATAAAATTTGATACGTTGAATTTTCAGTAAGGGAAAAACTTGTGTAACTATTGTCTGTAAAAATATATTAGTGCCTATTGACTAAAGTAAATGTTCAAAAACATTTTTTTTATACTTTTAATGATCTTATAATAAAGTTATTAAAGTGCAGTAAAAGAATAAAATTAAGTTAGGTAGCTACATAAATGTAATAATGCATTACTTATTCTTAAAATAATTTTGCAACAATATTCTTCTGATATAATCTTTCCAGATTGCAATACAAATATTTTTCTGTGCTTCGACAGCTGATACTAAAATAGCTCTATAATATTAAAATTTATTTATTTATAATTATTTATTTAAATTTCTATGGGCATTAAGCTGTTTTACAAAAGTTATAAATGGAATTTTTAATGTTTATAGTTTATAGAGAAAAAGGTACTTTTTTTAGTAAAAAAAAGATTTTGAAACTTTTTTTTGTTAGGAGTTATGATGATACGTTAAAAATATTAAAATACTTATTACTTTAACATTAATGCGAATAAAATTGTTTTAGATTTGTTACTTTACTTATGAAGCGGCTTCGACACAGTCAAGTGCGTGGAATTTCAATTAAATTACAAGAAGAAGAACGGGAACGAAGAGACAACTACGTTCCTGAAGTTTCGGCACTCGACCATGACATCATAGAAGTTGATGCTGAAACCAAAGAAATGCTTAAGATGTTGGATTTTACAAATATTCCAGGCCTTCAAACAACACTACCAAATTCATTTAGGCGACCATGAATAAACAACGTTTATTTAAACAATGTCAGTTGTAATTTTTTTAATAAATATCGATACTGATATCCTGGTTGTTTTAATAATAGTCCAATCAAATTAGCAAAATGTGAATGGTGTGGAAGCAGTTTAAAAAAAAATTGAGAAATATTGACAATATTGAGAATACCAAACCTTTTTCCAAAGTTTGCAATTCTGTCATCAAGTAGAGCTGACAATACTTTATTAATTTGTTTAAGCTTTGAATTATTAAACTTTGTGCATCTAAAGTAATTTTCAGCCTCATTCACATACATTTGTATTTCGTTATTGTTTTAAAAGATTTAATTTTCCATTTTTATAATAATCGTTATAATTTAAATTACCACGTTTTTCTTTTTACGATTTTTGCGTATTTTACTATTAGTTCCAATTTGTTTCTGACGTGTATAAATATAAAATAATATAAAAATTATATTTATATTAATAAGTTTCTAACGTGTTGTAAATTTAATTTAAATACATATTTTACGTGTATTAATGTATTAATCCTAACATGTAATATACGTTGCTGTATTAATGTATTAATCCTAACATGTAATATACGTTGCTGTCAGTTTACGAAAATGCCAAATGGTTCCTTAACCTTAATGCACGTGCGCGTCTAGTCGTCTAGTCGTCTCTTGCTTGATTATGGCGCAATAATAATCGAACATTTAATTGTATTTTTAAAATTGATTCATTATAAATTTAATAGTTGTTATTAAATGTTATATTCATGTTTATTAATGTCAGTTTTATATTTTTATTATAATTGGGGATAATTTTATCTACTGATATGTATAAGGTTAATCAGTGATTTTTGCAGTGGTTTTATTAATTACACTTTGTTTAAACTTCGTATAAAAATAAATTGTTCTTTCTGCAGATTTTTTTTACAACAAATATATATTATAAATTAAACCAGTACTTCTAGGTGAAATGGAAGTGTAAGTTACTTATTAAGAATAAAAATCTTTAATTTACTGATACAAAATGTTATAAAATTATTTTATTTTTTAGTTTAAAAGAATGTTCAGCATATCTTAGCAATTACGAAGTTCTGGATATTTTACAAAGTATAAAATCGAATAAGAAACAAAAAGGACAAAATCAACTAGCGACAATAACGTATCAGACAATTAGATATTTGGAAGAAACACCATGTAAAAAGCTTACTCCAGAAAAGATATCATCATTTTTAGCTGCTCTGGAACCTTTTAAACTTACAAAATGTGAAAAACTCACTTTATTGAATCAATGTCCAAAAACTGCTCTAGAAATTCAATTGGTAATATTTTTAACACAATTTTCAATTAAAAAAATTTTAATTCATTTATATATTATAATTCTTACAAAATAAAATATTTGTAAATTATTTTAGATTATTGAAGACAGTGAAGATAGATTATCAGAAGAAGAAGTTGAGTCGTTACTTCAAGTTATCGCAGAACATTTGGATGAGGAAGAGCAAAGTGCTGAATGAGGAGATATTTTTAAAAAAGAATGTTACATTTTTTATCTCATTTTATATACATTACTTCGTATTAAACATCCATCGGTATAATATCTTTTAAATAGTCTTGTGCAAAGATGACTTTTACCAACTTATTATCTTTTTTGATCGCCTAAGTCATCTATCGAATCCTCATCGATCTAAATCCATAAAACATACAATATGTACATTTATATTCAAGTTTTGAATTCTATAAAGTTCAAAAATATATATATTTTAAAAGTATTACCTGTGGCCATTTTTCAGGAATCACATCGAACAAATCATCTTTCACATCACCCTGTATCACAATTTCATCCTCACCAGTAACACTCGATCCACAAGCAAATTTATTACCAAAAAATTTGGCAGCTACTTTTAAATCAATATCTGAAAAGAAAATTTATTATTACTTCTGTCTTAATTATTGTTTTTTTATTGCATTTTTCATTTTCATACCAAAAGTACTAAGTCCTGTGACAACTGTAACTGATTTTTTCTTTCCTCTTGGTGCTCTGGATACTGTGACCAATTTTTGAACTTCTTCTTTTTTCTTTGTCTTGAGCATACCCTTCCCTCCTCTTTTTTGCCGCTTCTTCTCATCTTCACCACCGCCAGCCTCTGTGCTTGCATCATCTACTACAAAGTACAAATGTATATTAAAATTCCATATGCACAGATATTGAAATTATATTCAAGAAGCTGTTAGTATAAATGAAATTAACACTTACCTATTTTTACTTTTTCAAATTCAGATGGTAAATTTTTTTCCAACCACTCTTTACATTTAGGGTAGTCCGGATAGTATTCACAATACTGCAAAAGAATGCAAATTTTTTTTGTTATTCATGATGTAACTAAATCAACTTTTGTGATGCAAGGGCCAAAATTAAAAACTGTACAAATGAATCGATAAATAAATTGTATGATTTTACCTCGATTGGAAGTGAACAATTGCCGCAATATTGAACTTTAATTGGATAAACGACATCAGGATCCGGGCCTACGCGAAGTTCAGGTTGTTTTTCTTCTTCAGCTGACATTATTTAAAGTCTAACCTTTGCTGTTACCAAGTATAAATATGTATTCGTGAAGTAAACAATGTAAATATTAAAAAAAGTTATGCAGCTACGTTAGGCGTCAACGACAAGTGTAGAAGAATATGAAATTTGTTTTATTTTTGATTAATAATCACTCACAACTACAAAAGAGGTACTTACAAATTTTTATTGAACTTGCAGGTTAGGGTTAAAATTTATACCCCTCCCGGCGATCGTCGGGCAAGTTTGATCGGAGCCCGCACGTGGCGCTCTTTTTGCACTATATTAATATATATAGTACTACTTTTATTAAAATAAATAGGTAATTACTGCAATCTGAAATCCATATTTGCCTTAATTCGCCAATCATCGTACGTTAAACACATTTAAATTATAACAGTGTATCAAATTAAAAAAAAAACACAATTTCAAACAGATTCAAATAAAATAAAGCTCTTTCAAACTTTAAAATATTTAAAGCACATCTTATTCGCGAGAAAGCAATTACAAAATCATAAAACACCAACTAAACGGAAGATTTTCCGTTTCGGAGCATTTGCTCCGAGGCGATTTAAAGAGCCGGCATCGCGGCGCGTGCGCGGGTCGCGCCTCCTCGCTCGGCCGTAATCAGGGGCCAATGGGGATCGGCGCTCGGCCCTCCCGCAGCGGCGCCCACATCCGCGGATTCAGAATCGGCGCAGCAGTAGCGCAGGCACGTGGTGCGTAGATCCCGTCTCGCTCGCTCCGCCGCGCACACACTTTAGGCCCGAGACCGTAGCGCGCGCGCCCGCCGCATCAGAGCCCGAGGAGCCGTCGCCAGGGAAAGGCTTGTCCGTGATAGTCGCACGCGCGAGCGAAGACCGCAGTACACACACGCCAATAGGCACCCCGAGGGAGCTTCGGAGAAGAGGCGGCCGGCTCGAGCTTGGCGCGGCGACCGAGGAGACTAAGAGCCGAGGAGAAAGAAGAGGAGCACGCGGAGAGGCGAGGAGCCGCTGCCCAGCGAGAGGAGTGAAGTGCGACCGCGTGCTCAGCGCAGGAGGGCGAAGGAAGGACCGATAGGAGCACACGACGACGACGGAGTGCGAGCGGGCTCGAGGCATGGCACTGGGCTCGCAGGTCGAGGCTCCGCAGGAAGAGACGGGGAGCGCGCAGGCCAACGGCCGGAGCGCCGACGCCGCCGAGGTGCCCGGTGAGTACCCTCTGTTATGTCATCCCCGCGGCGCTGCGCCGGGGGCCGCCGCGGACTCGCCGCTGAGGTTAAGGGAGGCCGCCGTTACGTAACCCCGCGCCGCGCGAAAAGTCGATAAGACGCGCCGCCGGTATAGGTGCGGGCGGAGCCGCGCGCAACACCCGGGGGCCACCCGGGTATAAGCGCGAGGCGCCGGGAGAGCTGGTGCGGCGGGCGAGCGAGCGTCGCCTCGGGCCCGCGAAGCGCGCGGCCGCCGGTTATGTAACGCGAGCGCGTGTGCGTGCGCGGGGCCGCCTCGTCGGCGTGCTCGCACCTCGGTGAACGTTTCGTCGGGATGCGCGTCGGATGCGAGCTTGATCGCGAGGTCGAGCTCGATGTTCCGTTGCGAGGCGGGTGATGCTGCGATGGGCCGAGGAACCGCGAGTGTCGTGGTGCACGATGCTTCTAAATAATTATGTAAACATTTTCTGAAAGTGTGGAATCATGTGTTCTGCTCGCGTGATTCGCACTGCATTTGCTCGCGATCGAATCTTGAGATTTACACTCTTAAGTTTTAGGAAATTTTATAATCTCGCGAAGAATTTAATAGATAAAATTTCTATTAAATTATCTATTAAGGTTTCTTTCGTTTTTTTTTTGTAAAATTCATTTGAACGTTATCGGAGGCTGGGATTTTTGAGGAAAGAGCGTCAGTTTCCTTTAATTATTATTCATGAATTTATATATTCTTTTTTTATACCAATCTGTTGTTGACTGCTTGTGACAAATTTGATAGCAATCTAGTCACTTAACATGTCATATTTCCATAGTCAGTAGACCAAAAAAGCACGTGCTTGATGCGAATTACTTCCGAACTGGACTTTAACTCAGATTTTTATATCCTGCTTAAAATACTTATACTAACATAGTAATTTTAATTTTTCTCCGCAAAATTCGATAATTTGTGCCTGTGTTGCATTTGCGAATGTATTATACGCGTGCAGAGCATGAATTCTCTTTCACTGTGTTAAAAAATAGTATCTGTACCACAGACTCTCAGAGGATCCTGACCCGCGGGCGAATTTGTCGCCGGGTAAATCGTGAGGCAAACTCTTTCTCGGGCTCGAGTCCACTATTTCGCGCCCTTGGTACGCAATGTACTGTTAAGTTTCTAAAAATAAACTTCCGAAAAAAGAAAAACACACTCTGTAGAGTCGCCAGAGTAAAGAATAATTTGTAATGGAAAACATTCTAGAAGCGAAGTCAAAACGTTGATGTATGAGTACCGCTTCCTGGCGAATAATCCACGTGTTATTATTGCAAAATACAATTATAAAAAAATGTTAATTGATCGCAATAATCTGAGGCGTACGCACTGAGCAGCCAACAATGTGTGTAACAATCGTTGAGATTGTGATGTGTGGCTCTCATAATACGATAGGCGAACGTTTTCGTAACTATTCGCAATCTCGTACAATTTTACTTAAAACTTCTGTACACTTCATTCAACACCGTATCTTCGCTAAAATCATTCATGAAAACATTTAGATCGACATTATAAATTTAATTTGAAAAATAATCCATACCAAATTATTTCCTTATATGTAAAAAGACACTCGTGGTGTTGAATGAAGTGTACAAAAGTTACAATAGTCTCATAGATCAGGTGCCAGAGGTTTAAAGTAAAATATTAGATCTATAAGCGATTTTATTGTTGAAAAGATTAGTTTTTATAAAAAAATAATAATCCATTAATTTTTCGAATACGACTGAGATTGGGAACACTTGCGAAATAAGTTGTAAATTAGCCCTTTTTTAGTTGAAAAAATAGCTAATATAAAAAAAGGTTTCGTACGTATGTAAAATTATAATTTTCAACAAAAATATCGTTCATAGACTTAACATTCGATTTTAGCCTTCGTCCCGAGCGCACGTAACATCGACAAACACTTATCCTCACGTGGTCCGCTCATAGTTGAGAAAAATAATGAAACATTTTTTTATGTATCATTAAATTTGTCCTACATAACATTAACAAATAAAGAAGACTTTTTCTTTTATAAATTCAATGTTTATTTCAAATTCAAATTGTACGCGACGTCACGTTCCTTTACATATACTTAACATACGTACTATACAGCTATAGATAGAGATAAGCAGATGTACCCAATGGCGACGTCACGGTAATAAATTTCAGCTCTCAATGTTTCTGTTTATACTAACTAAATTAAAAAAAAAAGTACTCTATGAATACTTTTCAGCATTCAACTTGGCGGACCCGAAGGAACTTCTCGCGCTAACGAGTCAATTTCCCCCGGCGGTCCAAAGTTCATTCCGCGTGTGTCGGCTGAATGAAAACGTCCCGCGGCGCCGCGACGGTGCGTAACACGTGCGTGCATAAATCGGCTTCGAGCGCGAGCGGAGAGGGAGGGTCGCATCGTCTCTCGTCGCGGGGAGAGCCGGTGCACACACGCGGCCGTTTCAGACGCCAGCCGGACGATTGCATCATGTCGCCGCACGGCTTTTCGTGGCCCGCGCGCCTCGTGTCGGCACAATTTTATCGGGGAATCACTGCCTCGGGTCTTCGACATCCTCGCGCCGTTTCGTCGATCCCGTACAATTAATTTTTTATATTACGTTCCAAATTGACACTGGACGATGGCTGGATATTACGCCTGATTATCTTGTTGGTTGGGTATAATATTGGAGATAATATGATAAGGGTTTTAATTATTTTTGGGAGCGCATGTATGTACGATTTTCGCGTTTTTTTGCGTAAAGGGTTACTTTTCGGAAACTGTAGTGACTTGTATCACTTTTTCGTCCGTTGCACCGAAACTGCGTGAAATCGATAAAATTAAGCTTGATTCTATAAAATTAATATGACGCATGTTTTTCGTGTTTTTTTCCGTAAAACGCGAAAAAGAATGTACTGTTATTTACACAAAAATACACTACATACATCAAGGGCTAGTAGACTTTGATTTTCATCTTCAAGAGACTTTACGCCTTCGAAACATAAAATTCTATTATTGAATATGGAAATTACTTTGAAAAACGGATAGATATTTAAATTTAGCGCTTTTTCGGTAAACGAGGCTTTAGCTTTCTCGTTTTATTTATTTTTATCTGCAGTATTTTGTACTCCATAATCTATTCACGACTATGTTAATTTATTTAACAGACCCATATTTGTCAATTTCATTGCTCATATGATAAATTAATATCGAGACGCGACAATCAGAAATAATACTCAATGGATGGCAATGATTAAAACAGATGAGCGCAGAATTGGATGACACAAATAAATTTGTAGGACAACTTGTACGGTCTCTCGAAATAATCAGCAAGAGAACACAGCGAATTGCTTCAATCTCGCATACCCACTCTAATAATCACTTGTCAAATACATTTTACGAAAATTCGAACCGACTGTCGCATATTTCACCTCCGCTCGTGAGTAAATCAAACGAAAGTACTAATATTTCTCTCGAGAAAATATCGCCGCGTCGCTCACTTGCAGCCTAGTCTTCGTCCGGTGCTTGCCGGCGTCTCGAGTGTGCACGGCGAGGCAAAGGCCCTGCGAGTGCCTAACAATCGATATATAGGCAGAAACGGGCGTTACGTGCGGTCGCCGGTTGCATCCTCGCTACTGCACACCTTACGAAATGCAAGCGCAAACGCGATCGCCTCCGTACACGGTTATCGCGAGCGGCTTCGCCGGGCTGCAATTTACTCGGCCTTCCGCGATTTCACCCCCTCGCGCTATGCGCTAATCTTGGGGCATGCACGAATGGACGTTTTGTGTGTGTGTCGAATGTGTGCGAACGTTTGGTGCTGTAATTAGTCGCTCGAGTTAATAAACTCCTTAGATTACTCTTTAAATATGAAAAATATGAAAGAGTGAATATTCACTCTTTTAACGTTATAAGTTGTCCACTTATCGAAAAAGTGAACGCATTATAACGTACAAAAAGTGTATGTTCACTCTTTCGACGTGAATTTTCGCTCTTTTGTATTTAGTTGTTGCGCGTCTGCCACTAACGTTAATATATTTTAAAAATAATTTTTAGTTAATTTATTAGTGTTGTAGCTTGGAAAAAACTTCTAGTGATGCTGTTTTCCATGACATTTTTTAAAAATAGATTTTATCTCTTTCTAAACGACTCGAAGATTTTCAGTCAATTGGTAAAATGTTCGCAACGTATTTTTACGCTCATGCGTTTAAGTATACTTTTGTTAATGGCGATTCCATGTATTCAAAATTATTCTATATCTTTGCACCTACCATTTACGTCGCAACAAATTGTTTATTTCTAAATTTTACTGGTTAGATTACACACCTCGTCATTTTTAGACGGTATATCGCCATTTTCGGACGAAATTTTTGCACGGTAAATAAAATCACTTTCTCTAAAGAATTTATCGCGATTTGTTGTATACAAGAAACGATGGAAGGAGAATTAGCTGATAAATTACGCAATATGTAGAACCTTTTTTGCGTTTCTCAAAAGTCTCAGCTCGATTGTAAATGTACAGATCGGTTAACGGTGGTTTTGAATATAGATATCACTTCCCCTCTCTTCGTTCTCGTGTTCCTAAGATAAGAGCAGATAAATTTGTTTAAAAAATCTTAAAAGTATACGTGAGCTGCAATGCTAATTAGAAAATGTTGAACCTTATTAAACAAACTAATGTTTCAGCATTAATTTATCCGCTTGAAAATGCATCTTCCAAGTCTCGCTAAATCGAGCAATTAACATGCATTAAAGCGTCGTCTTAATTACCAGGTTAATCGAAGAAACGTACATAAGCTATTTATATACAACTTGAATTGGAAATGTACCCCGTGACTTAGCGCTTCTCGAGTGCGGCTAATCTTACGGCAACCCGATCTAAAAGAAGTGCACATGTGCACCGGGGTGCAGATAGCGACTCGACGAGTACCACCTCGAGTGGCACAACAAACCGCTCGTCCTCCTCGAGCGGCGCTCGGTTCGTTCACCCTCATTACGCTTCCCCGGCGTTTCGGCCCGCGAGAAGACCGGGAGCGAGCCTCCGGCGCGCCTTGACCTCCCGCCACCGCGCCGCATCCAATTTGCGCTTTTCCTCGCTCGCCCCGGCGCGCACGTGTGCGCCTCGCCCCGGAGAAAGTGCCCGGGTTTTTTGTTCGCCCTCCCCTTCCCTCTCCCCTCCGTCTCGAGAGTCCGCGGCGCGTAGGGGCTCTCCCACGTGCGGGCGACATGTGCCCGTCAGCGGGAATCCCTCGGGCGGGACGATCATCGATCGCTCGATCGATTTGTTTGCCGAGGCGTCGCGGTTGATGACTTTTCCATCGCGCGGTGCACGCCTCGCTGCGATTTGTCTGTTTTCTTCGCGGCGAGGCGCGTCCGCGACTTTCTAAGGTTTTGCTTCCGAAGAGCGGAGGATTATTTTTCCACTGGTCTTCGTCTTTTTTTTTTGTACACTTTTTGATTATCGCGTTGAGACGGAGTAAGGCAATTTTTTTGCAGTAGTCTTACGGAATCGCTCAAGGCAATTCTTGTGCAATCGTATAAATCGATCGCTAATTTGCAATTATGCTAATTGCAAGTTTGAGATATTCTTGTGTTTTTTTTTTCTCGATTGTTGTGAGTTGACTTGTTGACAATTTTGTTGAATTAAATTGTTCGTTTTATTATGTTTATAATTAGAGCGGATAGAAATAATCCGACTATTTATTTACCAGTTTGTTTATACGGGTGCAGGAGGCAAAAAATAATATTTTTAGTCGCTTCAAGGAGATTCTTAATAACGAAAGGAGGTGACAGAGAAAAATATTCCTTTAGTATAAATTATTTATATAAATTAAATAATTCGTTAACACTTGCTGTAGAACATAATGGAATGTTCTTACAAAATGCCATTGCAAGAAAAATTTTGAAACAATTAAAATTAGTCAATTTTTTCAAAATTTAATAAAATCCAACGAAGTTACTATAATACATATTTATTGTAAATATTATTATAAAAAAATATTGCAATTTACCCCTTAACGAGTAGAACATACCGACACACTGCTTGGTACTTTTTAATGGGACATTCTTCTGCGCGTACAGCAAATAAAAGCGCAAACTGCGAGGTTGCAGCTCGAGGAATCGTTAGAGGCGGCAAGAGCGAGCGACTAAAATCAGGAGGACAATGGCGAAAGAAAGGGAAAAAGATAATGGAGGTTATCGGCTTTTTCGCGTTGCGCCGCGTTACGCCCGAGTCGCGCCGCGGCCTGGCGCACATTCGCACACTCACTGACGCTCGGCGCGGCTGTTTTGCAACGGCCGAACGGCGAGAAGTATGCGCGAGGGAACTTCGATTATATTATTGAACGATGTCTCGGTCGATGATTATCGGGGCCGCCGTGCGCCGGTTCTCACAATCAATCCTTTTCTCTCTCTCTCATTTCGTTCTTTTTCTTTAGAAATTGACGAGTTGGCCGCTCGAACTTGAGACGGTGAAGAAATTCAAAAAATTTTTTTGGGGATTTTTGAAGGTATTTTGGGGTGAGGAGTTAAATTTGTTGAGGGTATTTGGGTTGTACTCTAAGGAGTGGATAGAAATTTTATTTACACGTGAAGACCTTGGAAGTATATAGTTAAGATGCGGCATACTATATCTGCTTGCTTTCGTGTTCTTATCTGCCCTTTGGAGACGTGGTGATAATCTTTTTCTTATACGGGGATACAGATAGTGTGTAAATACTGTAGAAAACAGTAATAAAAGTCTAGATTTTTGTTCTCTAAAGAATAATTTTGATAAATTTATCTCATTAATTTATTTGTTATGCAATATTATTGATTAAGAGTTCATTTTGCTTCTCTAAAATATTAATACAATGTTCATCAAATTGAAGTGGTTAAATTATGTATTTGAATAATTGGAGTTATTTAAAAGTTTTGAACAAATACTTGTCTAAATATTATGAGATAAGATTGATAATATTGTAATTTTAGCTTGACAAGTATTTAGATAATTGTTTAAGAAGCTTGAACTTGAACTATTAAAAATTAAAATTTCTTACAAAATAAATTGCCGAGTTTAGATTTAACATTTTTATTGCAGATAATTATTTAAATTATTTATAATATTTCTTGTTTGGAATAGAAATTTTGAAACATTTCATTCATTAAAACTAAAAATTACTATTACGAAGTGAAGTGTTCAGTAGTAACATTGAAATATTAGCAACATTAAATAAGATTTACGATATATTAGATAAAACAAATTATGTAGCGTGTAGATAATAAATTTTCTAATCTTTACACTCTATATTAATCACTTTATCTGCAAAGAGCATAGTTACAAAAAACAAATCGACAAACGACCGATAAGAAAATAAATTAATGATTTTTTTTAATAAATGCAATCTCTGTATTGTATAATAGAAATAATTTAACTAAGCTTCTCCTTTTAAGTACTTCCATTTACTATTTTTAGTCAAACAGTTCAATCGACAGTTCAATCGCAGAATAAAAATTTATTAGACCCATTCGTATTACATAAATTTATTTGACAAATTTGCAACTCTACTCATACAAAGGTACACTTTTCTATACCTTTTTTAATGATTTTTCGTTCGCTCCTCGCTAAACCGCTCTGTATCTACATCTAAATAAATTACAGTCTATATAAACTAAATAAGTGAATAATCACTCGTTCAAGTGAAATATCACTTACTCAACTCTAGGCGAACACATTATAATCGTCCCAATGGGTAACCAACGAACCGCTCGATAAACCGTCTAATTCCGCGTACAGATTCGCGAGAACCCGTCGAGATAGCGCGTCTCGCGTCATCGCGAGAACAAGAGCCGCGGCAGCCGAGGGGGGCGCGATTCTGATCCCTGTACCCTCGGTAAAAAAAAATCGCGCGCACGTCGCCGGCGTACGAAAAAAGCGGGCCGCGCGCGGAGTTGTATCGGATCGAAGCTGCGCTTCTGGGCTATCGGATGGATGTCACCGATGCCTATGAGCGCGCATATATAAAGATCGATGGAAATAGTCCGGCATTCGAGAGTGGCGCACTATTTACATTGCCGTTTATTTATAAGCCGCGGCGAGGCGGGGAGAGGCCCGCCGCGTGTGCAAACTCGCTCCTGCCCCGCGCGCGCGCGCGTCCTCTTCTGCGAGCGCGAGCTTGCGGACCGCCGAGGTGCACCTGGAGCTGAGCTTGCGGGCCGCTAAGTTAATAGAAAAGGGGTTCGATCGGTGGAAAGGTTCGCGTGCAAAGTATAACCGCTGCAGCAGACTTTAAGGGTACAGGGTTAAAGTAAATCGTTGGAACTTGTTATCAAGTGAGTTTTTATTGAGATTATGATTTTTTTGTTTACTGTCTGTTGCTTCCCGACGGAATGATTTCTCTGTTTCAAATTTTTTTAATCGAGATAAGAGATAAAACGGAATCTTAATTTTTACAGTGATGTTTTTCACTTCGAACATCGGGATAGTTCTCATTGATTTTTAATCGCTGTTAAAAGTAAAAACGTCGAATGAAGTCGTAAGTCGGGAACAAATTTTGCAGCTGACTATAACGCCATATCCCTAAATTCTGAAACAAAGATTATATCTTTTCAGTCTTAATAAAACTTAAAGAAAATAATGAAAGCTATAGTATGAAAGTTGAATTTGTAATTGATTATAATTGTAGTTAAGAACTTTTAAAACTAAAATGCTATTAGTTAATGTCTTTCGTATAGATGCAAACTTTAAATCGTATATGTGAAAGCACTGGACTTAAGTCTAACATCTTAACTTATGCTGGGAAACCGCGTAGATATGATAAATAAAACCGAGTTTCTAAGAAATAGTTAACTAATTGTAAAACAGTAGCCATTGTTTTAAAGTTATTTATTCGTAATTTAAAACCATTTATTCATAAAATAATCTTGGATAGTATCATGCACAATTTTAGAACATAAATAATTAGATTTTTTTATTGTTTATATACTTCTATGAATTATTAGACGCAAGCTTTATTAATTAAAAATAATTGGCGTTTTAAATTGTCATAAATTACTTAACAGTACCAATACATTAAACCGTAGTCCTAATTTCAATATTTAATATCTCCTTGATTTTTTATAATGTACGATTAGATTAGTTATGTTGTTTTAAAACTTACAGAATTTTTTTTTCTTTTTCAGTGACAAAACAAAATGGAGAAGAGGTCGGCAATGCCAACTCAGTTGAAAATATCCTCGAAAAGGGAGAAGTCGAAGCTACCAAAGAGGGTGAGAAAGAGAAGAACAAAAACGACTCCAAAAACAAAGATGAGAAGGAGGCCGAGGGTGACAAGGATAAAGACAAAGAAGCTGCTACCGAGCAGGAAGTCGTCTTCATTCAGGATATGGGCTTCACTGTCAAAATCGTCAGTCCAGGAGCCGATCCCTTCGACATTCAAGTTTCAAGCATGGAGCTCGTTCAGGTCATCTATTTATCTTGTTATTTTTATCACACTGTGAAACTAAATACTTACGAACAGATTTTTTTAACTCGAGATTTAATTGTTTATTAAACAAAAGTAACAACTTACCAGAACAATTATATATACATTTATCCACGTTATTAAAATTCAGTGCGCTAAGAACAAATTTTCGTTGAATGAATAAAATAATTCATTGTGGACTATCTATAAAATATTTCTTTGATTTAAAGAAGACTTATTTAACTCAAAGAAAACCTTTTTGAGGGAAAGGAATTTTCTTTAAAATCAAAGAAATACGTATGTAATGTAATGTATAATGTTCTGTTCGCAAAGTATTTCATTGACCATTGAAATTTTTCTCCGTGTGCAAACATACGTTACTCGGCTAAAATTTCAAAAGGAACTCACAAACGATTGAATTCAACAGGAGATCCATCAGCTGCTGATGGACAGGGAGGACACGTGCCACCGTACCTGCTTCTCGCTGCAGCTCGACGGCAACACCCTCGACAACTTCGCCGAGCTGAAGAACATCGAGGGTCTGAAGGAGGGCTCGGTGATCAAGGTGGTGGAGGAGCCGTACACGATGCGCGAGGCGCGCATCCACGTGAGGCACGTGCGCGACCTGCTCAAGTCCGTCGACCCCGCGGACGCCTACAACGGCGTCGAGTGCAGCAGCCTGTCCTTCCTGAACGTCATCACCAACGGCGACATCCTCGAGAAGAAGAAGTCCAGGGCGGACTCGGTCGACTGCACGCCGCCCGATTATATCATACCCGGATGCAAGGACAGGCCGCTGCTGCCGCTGCAGCCGCAGGCCAAGGAGCAGAAGTGCCCGCCTTGCTTGAAGGTGCGCTATTTTACAGGATGATTTGATGCTGGTCTTTAGTTCTTAAAGAGAGAGATGCGCTACTTGCGACAAGAACAATTTTGCTATTTGCCTTGGCCTCTTGATTTTCGTTTCTGTAATATTTTATAAAATAATTTGTGATTTATAAAAAGTCGTATGATTAACTTACTATGTAAATTTAGTTGAATAACTGAAATTTCACGTAAATAAGTGAATAGTCACATATTTAACCTGAAATAACTTCCATTTATTGTATTATGTAAAAGACTTTAGACTTCAAAAAGTGATTATTCACTTATTTAAGTAAAATTTCAAGTATCCTTTAGAAAAAAGTCTGCAGAAGATTATATAAAAAAATCTGCGAGAAAAAAATTTCTGTAGACTTTTTTCCTATGGGATTCAACTTTAGACGGTAATTGGTACACTTTTTATTGTATATTTGTTAATTAATTAAGGGAGTTATCGAGTTTATACGTGTAATTTTTATTTCAATAATAATAATTTTTAGGTTTTGACAACGTCTGGCTGGAATCCTCCTCCAGGATATCGAAAGCTCCACGGTGATCTCATGTACCTACACGTGGTGACGTTAGAGGACAAGCAATACTACCTGACTGCGTGCGCACGAGGTTTCTTCGTCAATCAATCGAGCAAGGAAACTTTTAATCCAAAGCCTGCGACGCCAAGTCACTTGTGTCACAGCCTTATTGAGTTGTTAAATCAACTCAGTCCTGCTTTCAAGCGAGGATTCGCCGCGATGCAACGTCGCAGGACACAGCGGCACCCGTTTGAAAGAGTCGCAACGCCGTATCAGCTCTACGCTTGGAGCGCGCCTCAGATTGAGCACACTATTGATGCCATTCGCGCTGAAGACAGTTAGTATTTTTTAGCATTCATTAAAGAGATATTCATGTTTCACGTATCTAAATTTTAATCGACATATTTGTGCGATAGCGTTTTCTTCCAAATTAGGATACGAAGAACACATCCCTGGTCAAACTAGGGATTGGAACGAAGAATTGCAAACTACGAGAGAATTACCTCGTAAAAATTTACCTGAAAGATTGCTGAGAGAAAGAGCAATTTTCAAGGTAATTTCATACTGGAACATTTTTAAGTTAAAGTTATGTCAGCTTGACTAACTGAATTTTTAAACAGGTCCACAGTGATTTCGTCGCAGCGGCAACTCGGGGTGCAGTGGCTGTGATTGACGGTAATGTCATGGCCATAAATCCGGGCGAAGAGCCAAAAATGCAGATGTTCATTTGGAATAACATTTTCTTCTCGCTTGGTTTCGATGTGCGCGATCACTATAAGGAACTCGGCGGCGACGCCGCGGCTTTCGTTGCTCCGCGCAATGATTTGCAAGGAGTTAGGGTTTACGCGGCCGTCGACCTTCCTGGGCTCTATACACTTGGAACAGTAGTCATAGATTATAGGTGAGCTGATTTTTTAATGTGCTCTTAACTTTCTTCTTTAATTTTTAAATTGAATATTTCAACATATTTGAAATGCTTTTGGTTTTTTTTTATTTTAGGGGTTACCGAGTTACGGCGCAATCTATTATTCCGGGAATTCTGGAACGTGAGCAAGAACAATCTGTGGTATACGGATCCATAGATTTCGGCAAAACAGTTCTTACTCATCCAAAGTATCTTGAATTGGTAAATTTACAATTATTTTAATGCAAATTGCAGCAAAATTCTCTGTTCTAAAATGTAATATTCCAAATTTTTTAATAAATAGCTCAATAAAGCTGGCCAACAACTTAAGATTCTTCCGCACAAAGTTATTAATGATGCGGGCGAAGAAATTGAGCTCTGCAGCAGTGTTGAGTGCAAGGGCATTATAGGCAATGATTCTCGTCATTACGTTCTAGATTTATTACGTACTTTCCCGCCTGATGTAAATTTCTTAAAACGTATGTTGTTTTCTTTTTCGCTAAACTGTACAAATCAAACATTTTTATATTTTGCAAATCATTAATCTATTAATTTTCAGTCGAAGGTGTTGAATTGAGCAAAGAGGCTCGAGCACTTGGTTTTCCAGTCGAACATAAGCACAAATTAGCTTGTCTTCGTCAAGAACTAATTGACTCATTCGTGGAAGCGAGATACGTACAATTTATCAAACACGCTGCCGTTCATTTGCAACAGCTCACATCTGCCAAACGTCTTCAAAAAGAAAAGGAAGTTTGCGCAAAAGTAAGATTTTTTATTCAAAGAATTATTTTGTTTCGCAAAAATGTTTATCAATTATAATAAAATATTGTTCAATTAATAATTTAACTTATAGGAAGAGAAAAAAGAAGAAACACTTACTGTAAGTGTTGATAGCAACAAAGAAGATTCCGCTCAATCTTCAATAGAAGCTGATGAAGCCAAAAAAATTGTTGAAAGTATCACTGATTCCATTACCGGAGGTGAAAAACAAGAAAGTAAATATTTTAGATTTTTGATTTTTGATATTTGAAAAACCTGATTAGTAATCAACTATTAATTGTAAATGTAATTGTGTTTAGTGGAAGAAAGTACAAAAGAAATAGTTCGTAGAGCAGCTGCTGCAGTCGGCAGCTTACGAGACGCAGAATTTGACGTAAAATTCAATCCAGATGTATTCTCACCTGGAGTACGTCATCCAGATCCTACTGGTCAAGCTTTGAAGAAGCAAAAACAACTTGTAATTGATGCTGCAGACTTTTTATTAACCGTCCAACTTCCAACTTTCGTAAGTAATAGGGGGTGTACTGTTTATTATTATTTTTTAAATCAATTTCAATATATAAAAGAAATTGTTATTTTAGATCCGCGAATGTTTGGATCACACACCAGCTGCCATGGATGGTAGTACTTTAATCGAAGCCTTACACGGACGCGGTATCAATGTTCGATATCTTGGCAAATTAGCCGCTATGTTGGCGGCGGTTCCTCAATTACAATACCTTCACCGAATTGCTGTTTCCGAGTTGCTTCTCAGATCAGCTAAACACATTTTCACTTCATACATGCAGGTATAATTTTACTTACAAACGTTTATTCATAAAATTAAACAAGATTTATAAATAATAAAATAAATAGTTCTATGCAATAAATGAACAAATGATAAATTCTTTTTATTTTGCTTCAGGGTGCTGAATTAATGAGCCTGTCTGCAGCCATTAGTCACTTCTTAAACTGTTTCCTATCATCTGCTCAAGTTATTCATCCGCAACAGAATCTTGAAGAGCTTCAAAGTAAAACAGCAAAACGACGTAATAAAAGAAAGGGTAGAAATAACGGCCCTCAGCAATCCGAAGTTGAGTGGGCTTCTTTGACGTCCAAGTCATTGTGGCAGCAAATTAAGGCTGATTTGAAGAACTACTACGACTGGGAGTGCCCTACACCCGAGTCTCTAGATTTAACTATCGAACACTTTCATTTACAAAAGATTTCGCTGTTCAGGGCCTTTTGTATTAAAACGGGTATTCAGATTTTACTGCGAGAGTACAATTTTGAGAACAAAAATCGCGCTACGTTCTTTGAAGAAGATATTTTAAATATTTTCCCAGTTGTTAAGCACATTAATCCAAGGGTATGTTTTAAATTTATTTTTTGCAATGTTTCTTGTTACGAGTTATATAAATAAAAAATTTTTAAAACAGGCTAGCGACGCTTATAACTTCTACACGACTGGTCAGAATAAGATTCAGCAAGGATACTTAAAAGACGGATACGAGTTAATTAACGAAGCTCTGAATCTGTTGAACAATGTTTATGGAGCTATGCACCCCGAAATCGCGCAATGTCTCCGCATGCTAGCGAGATTAAATTACATTATGGGAGATCATGCGGAAGCCCTTGCAACTCAGCAGAAAGCCGTCCTGATGTCAGAACGAGTGAATGGAATTGATCATCCTTACACAATTACTGAATATGTAAGCCAAATGATTAGAAACATAATGTTAAACATTATCTCACTTTAAACGCAATTCTATACAATACTAATTGATAATTTAATTTCAGATTCATTTGGCTTTATACTCATTTGCTAACGGTCAAGTTTCTGCTTCATTGCGGCTTTTATATAGAGCCAGATATCTTGCACTGCTAGTATGTGGCGAAGACCATCCTGAAGTAGCATTGCTCGATGTAAGTTCAACATTTTTGTACAACAAAAAATTATACAACATATAAAAAATTAAATCTAACGACACTTACAATCTTTTAGAGCAATATTTCACTAATACTTCACGCGGTGGGTGAGTACGAGCTTTCTTTGCGATTTTTGGAGCACGCACTCGCACTCAATCTTCGTTATCATGGACCGCGCTCGTTGAAAGTCGCCGTCTCCTATCATCTCGTGGCTCGAACTCAGTCGTGCATGGGTGATTTCCGTGCGGCTCTCAATAATGAGAAAGAGACGTATGCAATTTACAAGCAGCAGCTTGGCGAGGACCACGAGAAGACGAAGGAGAGCAGCGACTGTCTGCGCCATCTCACTCAGCAGGCAGTCGTTCTCCAGAAGAAAATGAACGAGATTTACACGGGCAAAACGGGCGTCAGCCTGCCACCCATTCAGATCCAACCGCCAAGCATGGGCTCCGTCCTCGACATGCTCAACGTTATCAACGGAATTTTGTTCGTGCAGATCAGTCAGCTGGACATCGAGAAGTTTAGAGCTGAGATTGCAAAACGCGAACCCGCGGCGACGGTGACCACTCTGGAAATAAACGGCGACGAGCCGAAGAAGGAGCAGCCTGTGGCGGCTGAGAGCTGAGCTCTCTTCCTACAGCGGCGCGTACGCGTATCGGCCTGATTTTTTTATTATCGTTTTAATAACTTTAAATCCTAGTCTTTGTAATAGGGAGCCTGCGCGGATTTCCACTTTCGAACGTTGGAAATTTACAGTCGATGGATAGCTGTTGAAATGTCGTTTTTGCGAAGGGCATTTTTTGTACGCTGCAGTATCTTTCGAATTTACCGGGAGTTAAAACGCAATTGTATTTTTGCCAATTAAAAGAGGAGAAAGTGAACCATGACTTTAATAGTTAAAATGGTATCGATACAGCTATAAGAATCTGATGAAGTTTTTTCATGTTAACTTTTTAACTCTCGGAAAATATTTATACTGCAAGTAAAAAATGGTACTAAGTGTATGCTGTTACTTACTATAGTAACTATCTATCGATTTCAATCAAAATTGAAAATTTGCATATTCCCTGTTGTATAATTAATGGTAAAGAGCGAAAAGGAAATGCTAAGGTGTTGAATCGTACGAACGCGGAGTGAAAAAAATATAAAATAGCCGTTGAAAGTGACGAATGCGTTGAAAATAATGTATGTGTCGATTTTCAATGCAGCACATACACGCACAATGTTTATCTGCAAGTGCCACTATGCAAAAAGAAAATGAGTTAATGATGGAATTTTGGGAAGGTGCGAACGGTGATATCTTACAGTAAAGTGATATACTTTTTTCTGGCTTGGAAACGTCGACTGTGGTGTATAAAATTATACATTAGTGTTTTTTACATTTTTTATCTGGGTAATTCGTGAAAAATATCTGCAAATTATACTTCACATTCACAGTATATAAATATCATCACGCTGTTGTTTAAAAAATTATGTTGTTTGTATAAAATTGATTTAAGTACAAGATACTTATAACTATCAGATATGAATAATAATTCTTTTTTCTATAAATTTCGGTTTCCTAGCCAAATCTTAATATAAAATATATCGAGACTGTAAAAATATCGATGTACTCTTTTAGAAAGTTAATTTTGATCAATGCCTTCTATACGTACGTAGTTACGAATATGTTTCAGATTATTAGTGATTTTTTTATATAAAGGTGCTCTGGAAGCTTTTATTAGCCTTTCACGATATTGCACTATTAAGCGTATGAAATTGTAAAAAAGTGTAACTTTTCATTATTGAACAAATGAAACTTGTAGATTTTATTACATTATGGTGTAAATGAAAGCGAAATAAATTGTTATACCGTTTTTTAATCATACAAATTCATCGGTATTTTTTTGTATACTTTTATCGTTACAATGGGGATAAGTATACTTCACTTTAAACAAGAATCTTGAGTAATTTAAAGTACTCAATAATATTGTTAAAAATATAAGCAAAAAGACTGCAGATAAGAATGAGAAAATCTCATTTGTCAAACAAACGATAATTATACCGAAATTCCCAATGACATTAAAATATTTCTAAATCATTTGTAGACTATAATATTTTTTAATTATCTTTGTTAATTGACTGTAATGCGTTTCTCAGAGAATTCGTAAGCATGAAAATGTTTACAAAGTAACACTTTTTATCATCTGCGCCTTCACCAAAATTACGTGTCATCCAATTGGTACTGTAAAAATAGCTTCTGCTTTAGTTTGTAGTATAAAGGTATACTACAAATTCATTATTACACAATATGCAATAATTTATCATAGAAAAAAAACACCAAAAGTGCTTCCTTCATCTGCCTGTTGAATTTGTTGTATGTGTGGTGAAAAGAATATTCAACGACTTTTTGTTCCTCATTCATGGAGCTAGGGTAGATTTTTCGGTTGTTAATGCTGATTATATTTTTTTGCGATTTCGTAGGGAACATTTGATTCCGCATAGTTTTTTTTCTATTTTTTAAGTGTAATGTTAGTTTTGAATGAAAGAATACAGTAAAGTGATATTTTAGCTCGCTAAAGTGGACATTTTTAAAGAAAAATACAAATAACGAGGTAAAACGTTACTTCAGATTTCTGTTATTGTAGTGTTCAATTTAGAAATAAGCAACGTATTTTAAGTAGCTCTAGTGTTGATAAGATTATTGTTACCAAAACGTTAATTAATCTCCTTTTAATGCACGATTTGTTATAATTTAACAGTAATTACAAGTTCAAACTTGAAATCAACTACAAATGAAATGTAATCAGACTCGGCACAGCGCTGAAAATTACTTTAATGGAAAGGTTTAACTGGCCTGAACTAGGATTGTCAATGAATTATCAATTAGATACTGTTATACAAAGGATACTTAGCGCAGTAATTTCGCTGGAACTATGTTAAAATTGGTCATAGAAACTCCAATTTTGTCAATTATTCATTACGCTTTGCTACTGATCATTAATTTTATAGTTAATTAGATTAGATAAGAGCAGTTCGATAGTAAACACTGCAGTGCTGATCAATAAAAAGTGTCAAATTAGCGACTTATTTTTAATAACATACCATCAGTCATCATTGTTTTTTTGTTTTTGTTACATCAAACATTGTATTGCACTTGTTAGTGAAATTGTACCATACAAAGATATTAGCCATTAAGGATTAATTATAAATAAAGTTAAATACCTGATTTACATATATCATCTGTTATGTAATTTGGTAAAAAACACCACGTTGAATAAACCATTTTATATACAAAAATTTTCAATTTTGTTCAAATTTATAATATTTAGGATTGACAATCTTTTGATGATTTATTTTTCATCTTTTTTCTTCTTCTTTTCTTTTTATTAGGTTTACTTGGTTGAAGTTTATGAAAAAATTCTCGAATATTTAATTTGTTTACTAAATACTGTCGAAGAGTTTCCAAACTTAATTTTCCACCACTACCGCTTTCATAAACCATACAAATTCGAAGCATTTTTTTATCATTGGCCTCTTCTTCATCACTTTCTTCATCATCACTACTTTCACTACTTTCTTCATTGTTTTTATGTTTTTCACCCACAATAAGAGAACAAACTAATAATGGTTCTGTATTTTCTGCATTTGTATCTTCATTTTCCACAGTAGATACCTGTTCATTTAGTAATTTTTCATCTCGATTTCCTGATTCTGGATTTTCTATACATTGTTTTTTCATAGCTTCTTCACGCATGGCCATACGTCTTTTTCTTCTTGCATGAGACCATGTGTCGCTATATCCTATTAGTTGACAAGCCCAACAAGGATAGTCATCATCGTCTACTTGAATTTCTTTCATTTTAATCTAAAAATTACAAATAAAATAAATACTAGGAACTAGAATTTAAATTTTTATGAGTAAGTTTTGTATTCTTACTTTTAATTCGGTGATCCACTGTTTTAATTGTGAAACAACTTCATCCAAAGTATTTAAATTTTCTCTAGTAGGAAAAACTATTTCCATTGATTTGTTTTTCTTCATTTTCAAGACCTCTGTCCTGGTTCTAATAACTGGTGCTGTTGTTAGATCTAGTTCAGTATCCGGTAGAAAAGTCCAAGCTATACCCCACCTATAAAAATCAATTAATAAGGATCAATAAAATTTTTAAAATATTAAGCTTAAGCCATAGAGTTATGAATACCTTTTTGTAAAGCCTTGACAAAATTCTGTCCAAGTTGTGTTTTGTATATTGTTTTTTGCTAGTTCGTTTTTTAAAAAGCCTAAGCTGCTTTTCTGTCCAAACATTGTTGTGTAGATCTTAACTTTATCCTTATACTGAAGGCTTTCATTAATTAAACGTAAAATAAATTCCCTTTCTCCACCTTTTACTTCCAATTCATTGTCAGTTCCAGTTGGTGCATTTCGGGGTGGTTCTTTTTTACATTTCTTTCCTAATCCTTTATCAGTTTGAAAAAATGGTGGATTGCACATTACAAATGAGTATTCCTCATTTTTTTCCATTAATTCTTTTAATATTGAATCTTTTTGTACAAGATGCGCTGTAATGTAATAAAAAAATTAATAAACCAAAATAGTTAATTCTAGTCATATAAATTATATATTTACCTTCAATGAGATCTTGTAAATTATTCTTTTCAATATTTTGTCTAGCAAAAGTCATACTTTCTGGATCAATATCAGTACATGTCATTTTACTTTTAAACATTTTTGAAAATAAAAGAGGATAAATACAAATTGCACCTGTCCCTAAATTATAATCGTTAACATAAATTAAGTATTGCTTTTTATATCATTAATTTTAAAACTATATATAATTTTATGTACCTATGTCAATTCCATGAGCAGTCGATAAATCATTTATACCACTGTGTTTTAACAGATCTTCAATCCAAAGAATATAATTTAATCGTAGCGGTAAAGCAGGAACCAAATGTTTTGGTGGTATCTCTACATCCAATTTAAAATCATGATGTAGTAAAGTTTTTGTAAGAATTTTTAAGTTTTCTTCATCCTTAAAATTTATTCGAACCTTTCCAGAAACATCCTGTAAGAATAAAATTATATTTTAAATAATAAATTAATAAATCAGTGCAAAATGAAAGTAATAAAAACTTACAGTTACAGCAATTTTTCTAAATTCTGGATACAAAATAGCAAGTTGCTTAAAATTTGGTTCTTCTTTGTATATATTTCTTTGGTGCATAAATTTTCTTAAAGACATTGTTAATAAGAAAGATTGTATTCCATGAAAAATACTTCAAATTCAATAATTAATTTGTGTTGTTCCTTATGAGATATCGACTTCAAGTCACGTCCTCTAAACAACACTTAATTAATCCCTCACATTCTCATTCAAAATTCTTTTACGTATTCACTATTACGTACTCTGAGGGGTGACTCCAGTGCAGGCCTGCTCCAGTGTTGAGGCTGCGGAAAGCAAACATTTACTTTTCTGTACAACAGCTGTCTCTATAACGGCCGATATAGTAGTTACCTATATACTATGAATGTATATATAGATATACGAAAATAGATATATATATGTATACAGCTACATGCCTCTTACAATTTCTACAGCATATTCGACCCAGTGTGATATAGACTCCGTGGCGCAACGGTAGCGCGTCTGACTCCAGATCAGAAGGTTGCGTGTTCAAATCACGTCGGGGTCATAATTTATTTTTTTTTTTTTCTCAATTTTGTTTACAAGAAATATTTTTAATCAATTTTGGAAAAGTAAGTACGCTCTTAGAAAGCTCATTAAAATTCAAAAAATATTTTTTTTTACTTTTTTCTGCAGTTGACGAACTTGCGTTCCGGCGAACTGACGCTTCCCGCCAGTGTCCTCACTTTTCTTGTTTATTAAAAGAAAATAAAAAGGTTAATTTTCAATTTTTGTTAATTAGTTACTTAAGAACACAAGTCATATTTATATATGGTTGAAACGGGATTGATTAATTTATTGTTTGATCTATTTGCAAGCGGCAAAATAAGTGTGGACGCATAACCTCAATTTGCATTAAATCTGTTAATAGTTATATGGTTTTTATTTCGTTTTTTTATAGAATTGGAATCTAGTAAAGAAATTTTATGTAAATGGGTAAGGAGGAGGATTCGGAAAGTGCGAAAGTAACAAATTCTGCAAAACTGGCTGACGAAAATAATTCAACATCCGACATGGATATGTATAAGGTTTGTTTTTACGTTTTCAATTTAAAAATAATCGATTTTATCAATAGTAATAAATAGTTTTAATGGTTTTTTATTGTAGTTACATATTTTTGCATTAGTTTTATAATTTTTTAACTTATTGCATTTAATTGTAAATTATTTTTAAAGGTTATGTTTATGAAATTTTTCAAACAAAAACTTTACATTTTTTCAGACAATTATCACATTTGAGGAAGAAGAGGCTATAAATAGGTCATCTGAGGAAGATGCAGAAAGTTTCTACAATACTTGCAATATAATACGTAAAAATATGGGCCAAATATTAAAACTGAAAGGGACTAACGATGCCAATGTAAGTGTTAAGTTTTAACTTAATGGCCTGGTGTCGATAACTGCAGGAAAAAAATTGTTAAGCTTGTACAAAATAAATACAACAAATTCTTTTTTTAGGCAAAAGAGCAAATTCGGGAATTACAAATAGACACTGCTTTAGCATTTATGGAGTTGAAGAAATTAAACAGGATGGAAAAATTTAGAACCAAATTTTCTCGAGATTCTTTAACAACAGCCAAAACTAATGTAGATAATCGACATTTGCAACTTCAAAATTTGCTGTATGAAGTAATACATTTGAAAAAAGAAGTTATGAAGTGTTTACAATTTAAGTAAGATCGTATGATATTTATTATTGTATGTTGTTGTTTTCTTTGTATTTAAATCATGTATTTAAATCATGTTATATTTATTTTAGATCCAAAGATGAAAACATACAATTAGTGTCAGAAGAAGAATTCTATAAGGAGGCACCTGAATCGATTTCTAGACCTGTGAGTGTATTTTGATCACTGGATAAGATAAAATGTAAATGAACTAATAAATTAATACAAATTTTAGGAAGAAACAAAGAATGATCCTCACCAAAGAAGACTAGCTAGGCTTGAATGGGAATTAACTCAAAGAAAACAACTAGCAGTTTTATGTGATAATCTAACTGAGAACAAAAAATCAGTTGCTACAAGTATAGAATCGAAGCAATCACGTTTAGACAACCTTGCTCCACAATTGCGAGGAATATTAGAGGTAATATCATTGTGATATTCAACTTAAGAAGAAAAATATTATTTTGACAAATACGTTATTTATAAAATGTTTCTAGGCGAGCAAACCACTACAAGAAAGTCTGGGCCTTCCTTTGGATAAAATTAAATTAGAACATGAAAAAGCTGCTCTATTATCTTCACCTTTATATATTCTTTATGCAAAAGCATCAGCATACAGGGATGCTTGTGGTAAATTAAATTAACTTTTCCTAAGAACATTTTGTAGTTGTGCTCTGCACATATATTTTTTATATAATATTAAAATGCATCAATTATTTATTTTTTTGCAGATTCTACATTAGTGGTTTCAGTAGAGGGAGATGAAGAAGAAGCAAAACGCACTTCTAATCAAGATGGTGGACAAGAATCTGACTCTGACAATGAAGGTCAATCAGAAAATGTCCCAGAAGAACCACCTGTACATAAGAAGAGACATCATAGAGTCTCAAAAGAAGCAAGACAAGAGGAAAAGAAAGTTCGACTTCTTCAGAAACATCCTCTTAGTGTTAAAATTATTGTTTCATTCAAAAGTTAGTATTACTGTCAAACATTATTATTATAGAACTAAATTTTTCATTTTAAAAAATTGAAACATTTATTATGTTTTAGATGACACAAAACTGAAGTTGCAATTTTTTTATTTGACTGTATTAAAAGTTATAACTGTAGAATCAGATTTATTAACAGTTAATTTAGGAGGCATCAGTGTAGGGTATGTTTCTAAATAGAAAATTTAATTAACTTATTAAAAAATTTTAATTATTGGTTTAATATATTTTTTTATATTTTTTAACGTCAATTCTCTTGTTTATTAGGGATATGCTTATGTCTGAATCTGTCTTGCGCGAACTATATCCTGGAGACGTGGGCACCAGTAGCCCGAATCCTGCAAATACTTATCAACTTGGAAGGCATAAGCTTGGATCATTTTTATCCCTTGGATTAGGTACTCCTTACAAGTGGGCACAGAGGATGGCAGGTCTACACTTCGTGCCTGTTAATGCCAGTGAACAGAAGGTAGGTTTTAAAACATTGAAATTATGCATGCATTTTAAATTGCAATGAGCACCTCTAATAATGATTTTGGGCAGTCCGTTGTACAGGATAATAGTCAAGATAGTGTTGAAAGTGTATTGAAGGAAATAAAGAAACGCGTAAAAGCAAGATTAGACCTCTGCGCAGAAATACGTCAACTAGAAACTGGCAATTTACCAGTCTCGACAGATACTTCAGATCCATTACCACAAAAAATATCTACAACTTTACATAAATTTATTATTTCATCTTGGAAGAATTATTGTAGCACATTCAATCTTCCAGAAGCTTCCAAACAAGAATATGTTAGCTCTTCTGATATATTTTATGAAGCTGTGTTACGACGAGGGAACAGTAAGTTTAGCAAACATTAATACTAAATTTTATTTGTTCAAAATTGTAATCCATCTATTTTATCTAAACTAAAACGAACTATTTTGTAATTTCTAGGTGAACTGGTTACTTTCATAGCAATAAAGCCAGACTACCCGAAAGTTACTTCTGTATTTCGAATAAACTTCAGCGCAAATGTTCCCGCGGCGACAGATATTCTTCGTGAACTGGAACGCGAGATCAACGTCATGTGGGACAAGCCTCCGACTCTGTCAGCCCAACTTCAGCGACTCAGATCTTGTTTTGACATTTATTTGGAAACAGAGGGTGTGGCTCCCCGTGAGAAGATCTTCTTTCACCCAGTACGAGGTAGGACTCGATCGCGGCCCTACAAATACGTGGAGATTGGGGGCGGTATTTTCACTCATCGCTAATACGATCAAAATTAGATTTACAATTTCTTTTAAGAATATGGTAAGATGAAATAAAAATGAAATGCAAACACTTTTGTAACTTAATCTTCAGATTCAACCTATTTTTTAATTTTTTATTCAAAGTGATTGACTATCGATGTTGATAATTTGTCTATTTTACAGTCTTTTTTATTGTCGCTTTGTGAAACATGTTACTCAAAAATATACGAGCAAAATAATCAATTTTATCCTTAAAAACGCAACTGATGTAAATCTTTTTAGCGAATTCTTTTTCAATTAAACAATTTTAGTACATTATAAATTATAGAATCGAGATCGTTTTAATTTATTTGTTTCCCTTAATTTTCACTTATCTGTAATAAAATTAAGCTCGAGTTCGTGGTCGAATTGTTGGCATCCTGCAAACTGTCACCAAATAAGACTTCAGAGAATGTTTCAGCCTATTATTTTCTTCCATTAAAATAATTCTTTCCCTTTTCAGCAGATTATTTTCTTCTTTCATGCATCGCAAATGGTCCCGAAATCCCTCCACTTTTTTAAGGTATCCATACGATTCATCCGCAGGCTCCACCAAATCTTTGGAAGACAAATTTCTAATCGAATACTTCTTAACAATAAGCGAATCCGGCTCCAGAGTCGAGCAGAGTTTCGACATCGTCTGCAGCTCTTCGGCCTTAGTTAAAATTCTTTCCAAATGCTGCAACAGAAGAAAAGAAAATGTTATGCGCAACTACCGAATTAGCCGAGCGTTGACTCCCCGCCAATGAAACGGGCGCATAAATCAATTGGCGCGCGCAAATACCTTGATCGTCTGGCTACTTAAGACACTTAGCCTTTTCAATTGCACCTCGTCCACTGTCTGGGCCATCTTCATTTCCTGCCTCATCTTGCACACGCGCTTAGTGAGCAGCTCGGACTGCGACCTCAGGTCCTCTATTGTCTCCTCTCTCTCCTGGGCCAATCGGGCGAGTCTCTTCCGCATGGTCTCGAGGCTCTCCTTCAAGTGCGCGAAGATCTTCGGGAAGAGCGCCGCCTCCGCCTGATGGGCGTCGTCCTGCTCCTTCAAGTACTCGTACTGCTTCCACTTGGTCTCCGTCGACTCCTCGTAGATCGTTATTACGTCGTTCAGCTGCTGCCACAGTCGCTCCAGTTCCGGATAAATTTTCCGCTTCAAATTGAGTATCGATTCTTCTTTCTGTAAATTCAATTCGGTTTAATTACGTTGTGAGTATGCAAGTTTATTTTTAACCCTTAAAGGACAGTCTAGGCCTAGATCACTTGTAAAACGTTGGATCCGTAAAAAATCGTAAAAATATCGTGAAAATATAATCTTGTAAACAAATTCAGTAAAAAAATCCAGTGAAATTAAATCGCAAAAAAGTCTATCTAAAAACACATAAATTTGATTTTGTCGAAGACAAATTTGTCTTTAAAATAACTTTTTTTAAAGGTTGCATTATTCTTTTACTTTTGTTTAAAAGTATATTATTGCAATAATATACTTAAAAGAACGAAGTTAAATTTTTAACTAAAAACATAAATTCCAGAGAGATATTGAATTTTTGTTTGTAAAAATTGGTTTTTTCTTATCAATTTCAATTTTTTATACAAACTTAATAAATTTACATCATTTCAATAACTGTTATTGTTCTATTCCGAATAGTCGAAGAATGTACATAAATTTTTAAATTAAATTGACCTATGCACTTCAAATTGAGTGTAGCCTTTACTTTCCATTTCCGAAATTCCATGCGCCCTTTAAGGTTTAAATTTCGATTTTCACACTTACAGAAAATACGAAACTGTAGATGTTAACTGCGTTTCTCGTTTTGATATCCATAAGCTCCTTTTCCAAGGACTTGTGCTTCGCAAAGAGTATACTTTTCAAGTGCAGCAAAGAATTTGCCATTTCGACTTTTCTAATTTTCAATTCTTCCACATCTACGGTTCGGATCCTTTCGACAGCATCTTCGTAATTATTGTGCAAGTAATCGATCCTTTCCTTCCCTTTCTCTGCAAAAGGAAGTAAACGGTGACATAAGCTCGATTGACAAAAATAAGGAAATACGTATTTAAATTTTTTTAATCATCATATTCATGAAGCTGCGAATATCACAGACCTATGATGTCATCTAAGGCCATCATGTGAGCTTCCTGAAATCGTCGGTGATCGTAATCCGCGTCGACTAATTCGCCGTACAGTTTTTTTATAAAGTCATCTTTGGTCTGCAGTTCTTCTTCGAAATTTTTCCACATGTGCTGGACCTCCTCCTTCAGCTCCACGCACTTCATTTGCCGCAGAGTCGTGCGCCATTGCTCGTTGAGCTTCGCGGTGTTTATCCGCGCAAATGCCTCTTCGCGTTTTAATTTATTCTAAAATTACATCAATTTTATCCTTTACAAAGCAGTACAATTATTAACGAAACATAATTTAACAATAAAAATTTAAGCAAAATAAACAAAATTAACAATTAATTAATTTCTAATTTACAATATTATTTATTGATAATAATAAATCACGTGGATGATTAAACAGTAACTTAATCTACGAGACGCTAATGAACTGCACCTTTGCGAAGCACGCTACGAGCTGCTGTTTGCGCCGCTTCGCCTCCAGCTCCATATCCGCTCGATGTTGCAAATATCTCGCTCGCTCTTCATCGGTCATGCGAGCGAGTTTCGAAGCTTTTCCCTTTTTCTTCTTTGGCGGCATTTTAAAGTCCAATTGTCAATGCAAAAGTTCAAAATGAAACAATTTTTTCGTCGGAGGTGTGCACGAGAAACTTTGTATCGCGATACAATTCGTTTGATCAATATTTTCATTGACGCGAGCTTTAGTTCCAGTGACACGCTCGCTTGCAAGCATCGGTCTTTCTTTTACTTCTTTTACTTCCCTTCCCGAGCATAGCACCCGACATTTGTTAATTCGTTAATTAAAGAATTATGCGAAATAATTTATGCTGATTTAATGTGTGGCAATTATTTATTACTGAATATTACAAAATATCGTTATTTTTATTATCAGTCAATACATTTTCATTGGTTACAGAGCACTTAACACTAGTATCGTTTAAAATTTAAATAGAGGAACGCATTTCATTTGTAACATTGATAATTATTAATAAAAAATACTTTATTAATCAACGCCTTGTTGCTTTTTTTATAAAAATAGTTTTCAATGAAATGCTCAATTTCATTTTAATTTGCGATTTATAAATGCATTAGAATAAATTCGTTAATATGTATATATTTATATGAATTTTACTTTGAATTATAGCGTACATAGTTGCACGTAAAATAACAACGAAATCTTAGCATATAATATTGATAACAATCGTAAAATGTAATATTTTATTTCGAAAAAATAATTTTTTCTTCCTACTAATATTTTGGTACTCTTAAAAAGCTAAAAGTTATAAAAGATTCAAAATACCGCCGATGATAAAAAAAACATCGATCGATTATCGAATTGTAATAGGGCAAGATAATTTTTCAGGAACTTGATTTTTCTAGAATTTACCCTGAATCTTTCATACTTACTTTTAATTGACGATGCGGTAATCTTACGAAAAAATTTGGCTAATTGAATATTTAAAAACTTAACTTCAGACTTTTCTTTTCAATTTTATGAAATTTTGTCGTTCTTTTAAAACCACACACACGACCAGCATGTGCAATTTTTAACAATTTTTTTGCAAAGACACTCTGTCATCCACAACCAGTGGTCTTTCCTTTGTCGTGGGTATAAAACTTTGCGTGCGTCTTATTCTTTCCCCGCTTCTCGGTCTTGTTGCGACTAGCTGTGACTCCAAAATTATTTGAGCTTCTTCTGCTCGCTTAACTTTTTCCCTTGCTGCTCGCAATTCAGCGTCCAGATTTTGTTTTTCCGATTCCAAGTGTTTTAAGCGCGTTTCTGCATCTAAAATTAAGAAAAAGAAAATTGAATTAATAGATTGCCATAGAACCTGTAGAAATCTTTTGCTTGTAAGTATTAAAATTATTTATTTACAAGAAAAAACTTTGTTTATACCTACCTTGTAATTGTCTTTCATTATTTTGTTGCTTCAATTCAAATTCCATTCTTTTAAGTTTCTCTAATTCTAAAAGTTCCTGTTGCTCCTGCTGTAATCTTTCCAATTGTTCTCGCCTCTCCCATTCTTCGCGCAAAACTCGAGCTTGAAGACTCCGCACTAAAAATGTTTATTTTTAGTTGATGTAATACGTAAATGTTTGTATTTGGATAATTTTAGACACATTACCGATCTCTTCGTCTCGGAGTGCTTGCTTCTCCTCTTGTAAAAGTGTTTCGAGTTCTTGAACTTTGGCACATTCTTCTTTTGACAGAGCTTCTAATTTTCTCGCTTGTATTTCGGCAGCTATTCTGGCTTGACGTTCAAGTTGTAACTCTAATCTTGTTTCTTCTTTTTCCTGCTTACTCGCCTAAAAACAAACGTTTAAAAGAATTCTAGTTAAAAACTTTTTTAAAAATAATATTTGGCATTTTTTTTGTTTAACTTTATTAAATAAATACCTGACGAGTTGATCTTCTTTGATTAGCTAGACTTCTTTGATAGCCTATTTTCTCCCCTGAATGTTGCACAGCTATCTGTAGGGCAGATAACCACTGCAATCTACCTCTGTGATCTTCAGCGACTAGTTCAATGCACCTATGCTCTGGAGTGCTTAAAATGAATCGTCTATCTGGTTTACCACCATTGCTAACTGCATCAGCCCAACAATTTGTATCTAAAGCTATAATACCTGATGGTTCTTTTTGCTGTGAATCCTTATAGTAAGATAATTCTCCTGGGCGTAAAACAAACCAGAAGTATCGAAGAGTTGGTAAAAGGAATCCTTTTTTCATTAAATATCCCTAAATTATAAATCAAATTAAGAATTAAAAGTTTGTAATAATTAAAATAAGTTTACAATAATTAAAATAAAAGGTATGAATTTACCTTCTTAATTACATCTTCAACATATATTTGATACAAGTCATCTATTGCTTCTGTTACACCATCAATATCTAAAGAGCCTCCACCACTGTATTTTGATTCTAATACTGCCAAGAAAGTTGGAAATCTACAATAAGTACAATCAAAATTTAAAGTTCAGTTATACTACATAATTTTAATTATATACTGCAAGCAGTGAATACCGAAAAGTGCCAATTGCTGCTGACAGTGCAGAAAAATCTGCTGCATCCCAATAAAGACCTAATGATGTTACCAATTGTGAAGCAACTCGAGCTACTTCATCACTGTGCATTGTTACCTGAAAGGAAAATAATTTTAAATTAAATTCTTTAACACGAGATACCTTAAAAATGACTAATTTTAACGATTTGTATTTAAACATACAAGATAAGTTGCATCCATAATGTCAGTCTCCATTTCAGCAAGAAGACAAAATATTCTGAATAATTGATAAACACTGGTGTCTTTAAAAATTGGATTTGATCTGTCTAAATATATTTTTCGGCAAACAAGCCAGCATATCTCATCTATTCCAGCTTCTAAGGATCGGCAAGTCTGAATGGGAGTTGCATCTGTCAATGATGAAAAAACCTAAAAATAAAGATTCATTGAAATTGAAATCTTTTGCATACTTTAACTTTATCATCATCAAAAGCCTTACTTCTTTTTGTAAATAAAATATGTACTGCTCAAAGGTAAGCGTCTGAGTGCTCCTATAATGCTCCAATCCTTTTTCAACGCTATAAAGATCCATTAGCGTTCCAATATTCGCTGTCAATACCTAATAAATAAAACATTTTCCTTACAAACGTGCCAACAAAACGTCATTCAAAGCATATCAACAAAATAAATATTTAGAAAATTATAAAAGCAAATTCCCAATAATAAAGCGACTCATAAGTCATCGGAAATATTTTTCATTCAACTTCCAAAGCCCACAAGAGATCACACAAAGAATAACCCATCACTCATCCAGTTCCTACTCCTCCACCTCGAATGTTTATATTCCAAAATGCTCATCGTAAACAGATAAGCAGCAGATAACATCGGGGAAAAAAAGGCGTACGAAGAATCCGCGGGTAAGATCAAAGAGCGGAGAGAGCGAGAGTGAGTCACACGTCCGAAAATCCAAAGAACCGTGTAAAGCCTTTTTCAGGCGATTCCCGATTTCGAAGGCGAGCCGAGTACGCTACGAGACTCACTTTCAGCTTGGACTTGGCGACGATTCCGGGCACGTCGTGCTGGAGGGCGTGGAACGCGTGCCAGAGGCTGTTGGTCACGTTCTTCAGTAGATGGGCCATGGCCTCGGGCGAGCTGCTGCACCGAAGGACTCGCGCTGCGCGCAACAGGTGTTTCTCGACTCTCGCTTCACTGTGACTCGCGCCGCCGTCGCTGCCTGCGTGCAGCTCCTCGCATCGTTCGACGGCTACTACTACCGCCGCCGCCGCGAGACGCACGGGCGAGAGCGAAAAGTGTATCGCGAGACGCTGCGAGATCGGTCCGAGTGGGGTACGCCGCGCGGTTTCTTTAAATTCGCGCCGAGATCGCGTGGACTACATTCGCGTGGCGGGCGCGATGGGTGACCGATAAGGCGCTCGAAATCGAAACTTGTTTTTGTTTTCCATCGGGTGTATGTATGTACGTGTGTATGTGCGCGCGCATGTGCATTATTGCATTCGAAAGGGCAAGTGAATATGGGTGTGCGCATGCGTCCAGAAGTGCATCGGCGGCCCCCTGTAATTTTGGAGCAGGCAGTCCTTGGGCAATGCGGGAATATAAAAGTGACAGCTGCAGCTCCCAATGTCCCCGGAGTAAAATGAGAATATGAGATTTTGGGAGCAGCGGTAACTGGCTACTGGTTGGGGGAGTGCGTTGCTAAATATATTTAGCTACAAACTACAGAACCTTTGTATTATTTATTAATTACATTGTATTATTACATTTAGAAATATAAATTCTATTAAAAATTAATTTTTTTCATTAAAATGTTAATATTATTATGTATCATTTGACTATTTAAAACGAATAAACTGAAAAAATTTACTTTAATTAGCAATAATTTTTATTTATAATTTAATTTCAATAAAGGACTCTTTAATCTTTATACGCTTTAAACAATTTCTTATCAGTATCAGCGGAAATTTTTTAGATGTTATTTCCGATTGAGTGCAGCTTAAAATTGAATTTTTTTATGCACTCTACTTTAAAACGATAAAATTGCTATAAATACAGCTTCATCTATATAAAAATACATTTTAAATATACATTTTAAAAGATTATAAAAAAAGTCAAGAAAAAGACATTTGTAAATAGGTTCACTTACCAAACTAATAAACAATTGGCTGATCACTGCGCTCGCTATAAGCTACATAATTTATGTGACACATGCAGGTCATTAAATAAAAATTAAAATCGTAAGAATTAAAAATTTGTTTTTATTAAATTTTCAACAATATACGATAAACATTATGAAGTTACTTTAAAAACTAATATTAATTTCTAAAATTTCCGTTAATATTGTTGATCTGCTTTATGAATGCCGTAAAAGTGTCAAGTTCACGTCCGGGCTCAAGACCTTGGTCACGCCAGGCCAGGGATCCAGAGAAGCTGATTCAGACAAATTATACTCCAATCAGTAGGAACATTTTGAACAAAAAATCTCTACCCATTTTTCGTCAGAACAATAGTGAAAACCTGGACATTAAAAGTAACAGATAAATATATGTGAAAAACCTATTCTTCTACAGTTTTTACTTATGTTTAAGAATTTACAGCTCCGAACGAAAAATTGTGATCGTTACTGCGGTGTACAATATTAGTTTTTGAGAAAAATTAAATTGTTTATAAAGTGAATTTACGGCGGCGCCTCGCGAGTAAAGGTGACTACTAATTCACTGGTACTTTTTCAATAATTCAACTTTAGGGGGTACACACAGATTCCTGAAGAAATGCGTTATACGTACATAAATCGATCACACAATCCAAGCAGCGAGTGTACCGATTCATCGATATATACACATAGCGTACGTGGTGGCACGTGGGCGTCTCAGAACATTCTACATGACCCACGGTCAGTAAAAGAAGGAAGAACATACGTATATAAAAAAGTGCACGCTGTGATATGCACTCGCAAATGCGGCGAACGCGTTGCAGTAGCGATGCGGCAGGCGCAAAGAGTCGACGATTCACAAGTCGCAAAGCTATATAGTCCGAAGCAAAGCGACACCTCCACTTGCTCCGTTTTTACTGTTAAATATTTCACATCAAAATTTATGGAAAATATGCATTTACTTAATTATTCGAAAATATGAACACTAACTTAGTGCAAGGTGAGGGCGTTTTACTTTGACCGCTTAAGTCAAGTGCCGAACAGTACCCATTTATGCATGAGTGGATATTTTAAGTATAAAAATAGAGTAGTTTATAATTTACCCTTTTATTTAAGCTACTTTTATTTAAGAAGTTCATTAAACCAAACCACATTAAAATCTTCTTGTACAAGCAATACATTTTTTTTTATGAAATAGCGTAGACAAATAATTTATAATAATCTTACAAATTTGTATACCGAACTGCTAAAATTTGAATTTTATTTTTATTAATAAATAACATTTATGCAACTCTGTGCGTAAAGTAGTGCGTGAAGTACTTTTACGCACAATTGCGAAATCTTACATGTGATAAATCAGTACTTTACGCCCTCGTTGCATAAAATATTGTTCGATACTTGTGTC
>UXGC01000703.1:0-63790 GCA_900480045.1 Eurytoma adleriae | reverse complement strand
TACGTAGAAAAAAATGTGTCTATGAAAGCTAAAATGAGTTTACGGGGAGTAAAGTAACTCTCCGGGGAGTAAAGTAAGTCTACGGGGAGTAAAGTAATTGTATGACTGAAAAATATAATCATTTTACTCCCTCCGTAGAGGTCAATAAAGTGGACTTTTCAGGTGATTAGGGTGAAAAAAATATTATTTCTCGCAGAAAGCTCGCATGATAAATATTGATTCGTACGAAAATGTAAAAAAAAAAATATAAATAAAATACTTTGATAGAGATCGACCAAACTAAGTGAGAGAAAGACGCAGCGCAGTACGAGCGCGCGTACCGTATTATATTTGTTCACATTTAAACATATTCGCTCGTAACAAATTAAGAAAGGAAAACGCATCGCTTAGCGCGTGCAGCCAGACAGGACAAGTAAGTAGACTCCCACGGAGGAAAGACAAACGAGGAGCACGGGAGAGGCCTGTCGGCTGATCTAAACGATGACTCGGAAAACGCGGGTTGAGAACAATACCGGGGATTCCCGGCGCGCGAAAGCTCGCGCTCCGCCGCGAGGAAGAGGCGAGCTACAGCGACAGAGGATAAAGCTTCTTTATTATTTTTTGCATCGTCGTTGAGTTCGAAGGGTTTTACTTCGAGGTCTACTGGAATAGAGTTTGGGACACTTCTTTTTAATGAAAGTTACTGTTTTTATATTTGTTTTGTTATTTGCTAATAAAAGAACGACAAATGTCAAATCGAGCTGTATTCTTTAGGAATGGGGCAAGAGAAATATTTAGGTGACTTCCTACGGTAGAGGAAATGTTAAAAACGTCTATACATTTGTAATGAGTGCACATAAAAAGCCTTGTATTTAGTGCTGAATTATAATTCTCATCACATTTGCATGCGCATTTGAGTAAACTCCACTGACGGCACACGAAACGCTGACAAAAAAGAGCGCGTTACTTCAACCACACCGATTGAAAGTGGTTCCTTTTTTGAGCGGCTGCTGCGGTCTGAGAAACATTGTTTTCAAATTTCTCATGCATCTTTACCGCACGCTAGCCCACCAACTGGATTTTAGGTAAACATCAGGATACTATAAGAGGCTTATGACCGTCGAGTCTCGGAAAATACGTTACAGGGCTAAATTTTACGTTAGATTTAGACATAAACAATGTAAGATAAATTAATTTTTTTCTATGAAAAATATACTATCTTGCGAGTGTAGTTTTTAGTATAATTTTAACGTCGTTAAATGATGAACTAGTTGTGCTTTAGAAGACAATGAATAATGCATCTTGTTTGAGATCCTTATAATGTGGGTCGCAATTTTCATGGTGAAAAGAAATTATGATAAGTGTTTTCACTTGAAAGTTGTTTAAGAAACAATGAATTTAATTGCAATTGAATGAATAATGAGGAACGGTTATGTATTCTTTGGCGAGATAGGGATCGCTGTAGAAATTAAGAAAGTAAGAGAAGCTAGATGCGAGATCAAGTTTCTAAGCCTTTAAATAACACTCACTCTTATTACTCAAGAATCTAGACTCTTAAACAAAGAACCTTTATGGTAATTTCTAACCGATTTTTTAAAAATTTGTATCTTACCGGCACATTGACTTAACTCCGATTTTGATATTTTCGAAAGTATATAATCGAATTGCGCGGCTTAATGTATTTATAAATTCTAATTTCAAAAAAGAGGTGTTAAGGCATCCTCCTCGGCAATCCACAAAAAAGTATTATCATAATGCCTTTCGCTGACAAAACAAAACAAGATAGTAAGCTTTTCCATCGAGTGAGCGAATACGGTTCGAAACCGTTATAAATCTACAACCATACGCTTTCATCGTAAAAGCTGATTCGAAAGTGTCAAGGGGAGAAAAAAGAAAATAGCACGGCGGAGTGAAGCGCGCGCGCGCCACGTATAAGGTATGCATACGTAGAAGGAGCGATTGAAAACCCGCGGAGGAAAGAGCGAGACGCTTCCTCCTCGTCGTTCTGTTATAGCGAGGTGGCAGCGAGGCTCCGCATTAGCACTTTTCCCGCGTCGAGAGGGATACCCATCGAGAGCGCGGCGCGCGCGCCCAGACGCGCCGGTTTAATTACGACGATGAGTGATAAGATAAAAGCGCGCTCCGGCGAATCGCTCGGGCGGCCGGGCTCCCTTCAACGCGAACGCGGCACGCACTGAAAAGAGAGAGAAAGAGAGGGAGGGAGAGTGCCGGAAGCGCGTGTGAAAAGGGCGCCGAGCGGACGCGCTGCTGGCGGGCCCGCAGGGAAATGACGCGGCTACTGCGTTTAGCTGGCGGGGGATCCAAGTGATGCTTGGCAATCGAACGTGATATATAGTGGAGCTGGAGGTGACGACTGGCGCAGTAAACCACCCCCGTTGTCGTATGCTATAGCGTTTTATGCTATAGCTGTTAAGTAAATTTAAGATGATAAAACGCGACAGATAGCAAAAAATTAAAAGGAATTTTTTAATTAACTCTCCTTGCAATTATCGTTAAAAGATTGTAATTTAATTTAAGTCAGATTTTTATTGCGCAATAAATGTTAATTAAGCGTAAAATGCGATGACAAATGGAGATTTGATTGCTGTGATATGTATAAAATGAAATAATGAAATGCTCAGTTACGTAATAATTAAATTGAATTGGCCTATTAAACTCACCAGCAAGTACTCCAGCCATGTACACCGCAGCGATTCTGAGGCTTCCGTGAACCATTTCTAACGGCAAGCCTACAGCTACTTGCACACCAAGATTGAATAGTAGGTGTAGCCATCTGAAATGTAAGAAAAAGATAAATTAATTAAATTAATGTTACACAATTTTAACTAGGTCAACCCACTGATCCCAATTATTTTAATAATATTCATTAGTATTTCAAGGGTGAATACACACATTGAATCAACATTATAGGCTTTTTAGAATCTACAAAGTTTAGTAAACGATAAGAGTCGCGAAGTATAGCGAGAGTAAATGAGCGTGTAAAAAAACAAAGAAAAATCGCGCAAATCGAGAATTGAATGGGACGAATTTTGCAAGCCCCGCACTTTACTGAATTAATCGAAGGCGCGACAAGAGATGAATGACGAGGTAGTCTAAGAAATGCGAAGGGTGGAGCAAGTTCACGTCGCGGCGGGGCAAAGCGCGAGATTTCAGAATTAACGTCACTACGTAGCTGAAATAAACACACACGTCGGCGAGTTTTTCCCCCGCGAACTTCGCGCCGACGAAACTTCGGTGCACTATGCAGCGGCTGAATCTAATGTGCGCGCGAACTTCGACGTGCCAACTTTAGCGAACGCGGTACACGGCGGTCTAGGTGCATCAGAATAGTTTACAAATACGCACATCGAAATTAGGTGGACTTCTTTTACGTTGCTTTACAACGAGTCGCAAGTCCTCCACTACTTTGCCAAATAACATTATACGGAAAGCTTACAATAAAGTTTCTCGCGTAAGGTTTATTATAGGTACCGACGACGCTTCACTGTTTCTATTAAATTTTTCATGGAAGGATTAAACAGCGTAATTTATTTTATTACAGATAGCTTCCTTTTATTCCTTTGAAAGCTTATGATTTAAAAATCAGTGGAATGTGATATTCAGTTTCAGTATAATATAAAATAAATGAAAATTAATTTTGCTTTTGATGATTCGCGGAATTCAACAACGCGAATATTGATAGAATTAGAGGAATATAAAGATCAAAGAAAAAGTTTAGCATCCACTCAATAGCAAAAAATAGTAAATATGAGAGACGAAGGACGAAATGTCCGCATCAAAAGTTATACCCGCTGCAAAATACGCTCACTAGAAAATCGCAAATGCACAATGAAAACAGGATCACTGCAAACTTGAATCTCTTTTGTGTAATTAAAAAGATACTTTAATTAAAAAATTTGCTTTTAATATACGATCGCACAAAGGTGACGTAGTACTTCGACGGTATACACTAATTGACAATGGATATAAAAATAATAATCGAGAATAATTGAAAGGGGGATTGATTTCAAAATTGACGATAATAAAAAAAATAGGTACAAGAGATGTGGATAAGGGGGCTTCGAAGTACGAGCCGAAGGCGCGGCGTGGAAAAAAAACGAGCCGCGTGCGTGCCCGATGTAAATTCAACCAGCGGAACGGATAAAAACGAGCCTAGGAAATTGGCAATTTGCACTGCCTATCAATAAGTATGCAGCTTGCACTGCCGGGACGAGCCGCGACCCCGGCGATTGTTTTCTCGCGCAGCAACAGCTGCGCGAGCGAATAAATGTTACTCGTTGCCGGCTTTCTCTTTCTTCCCGGGCTCGTCTCGTTAAGTTGACGCAATTATTTCTAAGGCTGTTACGCCGTGTCCTGGATTGTTTGCACTGTTTAACTGTTTAATCTCTACTCCGAAGTTGAATTAATTACATTTTCGTCGTTTCAGTGCGCTTTGCATTAATTTAAGTAAAAAAGGTGTAGTATTCTACTTAACATTATTACTATTTTTAAGCATTTCGAACATTTATGTTGCACATACGAAGTTTTCGCTAAAGTCGACTTTAGCAAACTCGTTTCTATTTTAATTACCCGTTGCATACGCAATACTAGATATTTATTTGATCCGAAGTACATGCGAGGTAAGCTCGCGCGACTTAGCGACCTTTTGAAATCAAAGGTAAAGCGCAAACAAACTTGGCGTCCGACGCAATTTTGGTTAATTCTTCTGAAACCGTGGGCCGAACGAAAAAAGCGATGCAATAAAAAAAGAAATGAGGGGTGAGTTAGGATCCGCGAGTTCCTGGAAAATTGCCTTCGTGTGCCAGCCAATTTGGCCTCTTCTTCGGCCAACTTCGGGGCGATCTTTCCGATTTGTGAGGAGATGCCGTAAAAAGCGATGATAAAGAGAATAGATAATGGAAGTACCGTCTAGCGCGCGGCTTATACCGATCGCTGTACTCCAAACCGTCTTAGATCCAAAGTGCTGAGCTTCTTCGCGTAAAGGTGTGTGCGGTAATTCACGTGTCTCGATGCTCATGACCTCGCTTGTGCAGGCCAGAGCCGATTAAAAGGATTACACTGTACATGTATTTAGGCTAAAAGGGTGATCGATCACAATTTTGCACCAGTTTCCACGCGTCCGAGATAAGCCTGAACTTATTAAACTCAAATATTATACTGACAAATTCTTAATTAAGACTCGGGTTATGCTTAATATTTCTTGAAATTTGCGATAACTCATTCATTTATTGCACAAAAATTACTTACAATAAAGCTTTTATTTATTGCACAGAAAAAAACCAATCGCTTCCAAAAAATTGATTATAATAAGTGAAAGTTTTTGTTGTCCCGAGTCTAGCTCGATCATCGATTGATAAATTGATTAACTCGTTACTACTGCAGCATTCAAATTTGACGATTATTTAGAAAAGTTGCAATTTTCCTAGATTACTGATTAGAAAATTCTCTCCGCGATATTTTGGCGAAAGCGCGAGAGTGGCATCTTTGATGCGGGTATCCGAAGGAAACGCGAGTAGCCGATCGATGCTTCGCGCGCGGCGTACAGGCAGCCTATCACATAAATGGAGATACAAGATAAGCCGCACCGTGCAGTTTTGCATTCCAGAAAAAATGCAAAACCCGTTATTACTTCTTCCACCGGCGTTATTAGGTCGATATGGCGCGGTCAATAATTTTTTTCCGCCCGCACGCTCGTTTATGGATTAGTCCTTCGGAGAATCGGCAGACTGGCGTATCATTTGCGAAAGGTTGTAAGTTTTATTCGAGAACATCTGTACTGCAGTGGGCAAAACTGCACTTTAGATGTGCGAGAGATCAGCGTTCAAATGAAGCTTTTTCTCTAATTAGAAGGACGATAACAGCGCTCGCTGCGTTAGTTAAAAAAATATTTTAACGTCACGCGAGTTATTACGCTCATCGGACAATCCTGCATTTATATCGTTGGATCCAGATTAAACGCACCCTCCTCCTCACCTGCGAACAGTGCGAGGGCATGCTTCAAAGGCATAGGGGAGTAGATGCGACGTCGCCCACGCCGTAATAATACCCTGGATTTATACCGCGAGGATTGTCCCTGCGATGGGCCGCGCGCCTACCTACGCCCCACCAGGCCAGACGCCTGTATAGGCTGCAGCCAGCGGTAAACTCGACGAGGTAATAAAGACGAATGGAAAATCGATATCGCTTAACGTCCGTTCATTATTCGCTAAACTTAATGGGGGGAAACCGGCGCTTTTTAAGCCGATCACCGACCGAAATGACACGCGCGCTCCCGCCAAATGTGATGTATCACGCTTTTGTATTATACGACCAGCCCTCAGTGCGCGGCCCATCGGCCGCAATTTTTTTGTCCGAGCGGCATAAAATCGCAAGCTCGCCCTTCGCGATTGAAGTCCCCGTCAAAGTCCTCGTACTGCGTCTCTTTTTAACCAACTACAACCTAAAAGCAAACTGCCCCTGCGGCTTTATTATTTGTGTACATAGACACACAGAGGCAATCGATGAAAGTACCGTTAGTGAATAGGTTTAATCGACGAAGGGATTTTACGTGCTTGAAAAAAAAAGTCAACGGGTGATTCAATCATATTGAAGAAGAAATGCAGTTATTCTAAAAGCCCAGTTTTGATTGTCAAAGAGCATGCAGGATATGAAAGAGGGCCATAACGCGGTCGACCGCGGGGCAATCGTCTAATGGGCGAAAGCCTGTGTGATGCACGATGTGCGTATGCCGCGCGTGAACTTGCACGATGTATCGCAAACAAAAAATCAAGGGTGTTTGATTGGCCACAAAGCGCTATCCTGGCGTCGCGCGGATGAACTGTCAGTCATACACTGGCGTTCAAATGTTTGAGCATATCACGAAAAAAAGTAAATTTAATAAGGTTTATATCACTGAAATTATAACATTTTTGTGGATTACTAAAAAAGTTAATTATAAGTCAGATGTAAGAAATTCGTAACAAATGAAAATGCATTTGCCGTTACCTGCACGCAAAAGAAAAAAAGCAGACGCTCTATTATTGTTCAATTTTTGTACCTCGCAAAAAGACGTGTTTTTAGTAAAATACATTGAAATGAATTCAAGGCGAGTCCCGAAGGGCAAAGAGTATTCGCCGTCGAAAAGAAACGAAAAAACTCAATCGAGGAAAGAAGTCGAGCAATTTGTCGCGGCATAGAGGGGGAGCGCCGCGGCCGCGCGCGCATTTTCATAATTACGGAATAGAAATGGGGCGCGCGAGCGGGGCGGCCGTACATAAGTCGGGCGGAAAATGTAGATGAGGAGAGCCTCGGAATTTTTCGTCGCGCGGGGGTGTACGGGCGCGTAATGGCTCGGCCCGTCGCGCATGCATAATCGCGCGCATCGGCCGCCGCTATTCAAATCTCCGGCAGGCGCCGATCGTCCGCGACGTCCCGGATCCTCGTGCTCTGCACCCTCGCCAAGTAGACGGATGCGGATGACGCGGAGGAGCGAGCAGGTGCTCCGCGAATCTCATCCCGCGGCGGCGACTCGTCTATTATGATAATTCCTCGTTGCACCCCGCGCGACCGGCGCTTTTTATCCCGATTTCACTTTGAATGTTGAATGTACTTTTAGTGGGAGGCCTGGTGGGTTGCCGTTTCGCGGGCTGCAGTTGATCGATGTTGCTATGGATGTTTTGAGACTGATTATTAATTATTAATCGAAACGCTCTGGAAGATCGGATTCTGCACTTTTATTTAATAATAGTAGCTCATAGTTTTTTCCAAAGGTGCAGTGTAAATTTAATTATCTTTTTGTCTTCATTAAAAAAGGCAGCGACTAAAGGGGATTATGCTCTATTAGCTACTATCGCAGGAAATCCACAAGGTAAGTTCTAGAGTAGTCAACGTCGGTCTTCGAATTTATATTGGCATAAGACGGTCTAGAAGCGAATTTAGATTGGTGGTTCTTTTCTCATAAAAATGCCAGATGATCGACGACTTCTTTACGAAGTCTCGCTGTTCAATCTAAGTTTTTATATTCCTCGATAAGATTAATCGCCGGTGCACTCGCATTTTTCGTGCACTGTCATTCAAGCACTTTTCAATCGTGCAATACCTTCATTATTAGGTCGCAGGGAAATAGGAAAAGTTTGGATAACTTTTCGTGATTTTTTTTATTGCATACTTATAAAAGATTGTACGACAGTTCAATTTTTAAGTCGGTCTACCGCATGACAGGCTAGTCTTTAATAAGTAAGTAGTATGTTTAATTTAAGCTTGCTGACATATGCTATGTACATTATAATTATTTCAAAAGATACACGTCGAAATCTTTAAATAACAAATTGTAACGCGTTGAATTAATAATATGTACTAATCATCAAATGTAGTTACCAGTTAACGCCATGCTTATTATTGCACTCGCAAGTATTATACTTGCACACAATGCGGTTACAAGTGGAAGCATATTTCTCATAGGACCAAGTAACTCAAAGACACCATAAGCGAGATAAAAAGCGACCGCCGCGCTAGCGTCACAATGAGTCCGCGGGTATCGGTCAGCCATTCATCGCGTAAAAAGCAAATGCACAGGTACTTAAGTTCGACAATATGCGAAATCCTTTCGGCTCCTCGCAGCATCCCGCGCGCGATATTCGGGCGATTCGCGCTCCCCCCTCCCTTTCTTTCCTTCCCGACTCTCTCTCCAGCATCACTCGCGCTCGCGTGCGCCTGCGCAAATCCCATTCGAGAGTCGCGACTTCCGCTAATTAGGGCCGCGCTCCTGCGTGCGAGCTCGCGCGTCGCCGTGGTCCCCCGATGCAAACAGGGGAAACCGCGAGGAGAGCCTCAATCGCAGCCCGTTCCCACGGCGCGCGCGACGCTCCGCATTATTCCGTTGCGTGCGTCCCTTAGCTGTCCGCTCGATGAACCCCGGCGCTTCATTAGGAGCGGCCCTTGTATATACGCGTGATATGCCGGATTCGCCTTCTCGGCCTGCGAGGCTTTGTTCGCTTGTTTACCGTCGGTTGTTTCTCCTTTTCTTCCTGAACGCGACGCGGTGTGTTAGAAGCTACGGGCTTGTTACTTTCGTTTCGAACTACTCGCGGAAGTATTTGATAGGATTCCGCTCGATCGTGCTTTTCTCCTTTTCGTGATGCCTACTCTGAGTTGAATTAATTAAATGCTAATTTTAGATGCCGACCCCTGTATTAAAATTATTTTATTTGAGGCAGATTATGAAGTATTCTGATTAGTAAGTCTGCCTTTTGTAAATAATAGATATTTAAAGTTCTTGTTTTTATGTTCACTATATAATCATTTTGTTTAGGATAATATTTGTTATTGTAAAGCTTTTCTCCGATCGTGAATTGACCAGACATCCATAGATGGTCAGTGAATAAATGAAATTTCCCAAAAAAAAAGTATAAAGCAAATAAATTTTTTACAGGTTGTGCTTTAAGTTTTTATTTACACGAGCCAGCAAACTATATGTTGGAGTTAGCTATCGGGTCCATTGTTTTACATACTGAGTAATAAAAAACTTCCTTTGCTCGTGCGAATTCCCAATTTTATTACTACACGCTTTAGATGAAATATTTTCCAATTAAATTTTTCCAAAAACTGTCCACTAATCGAAATCGGAAAATCCGAAGCCTCCTGCACAAAGCGCGGAATGTGCATGCAATTTCGCGCGAGGATCCCGCGACCTTTTGAAAGCATTGATTAAACTCTGACGTCCCCCGCACGTGCCTCCCCCGTCTCCCTTTGCACGTCGAGATGGGACATCAGCGGCGCGCGGCATTGCGGATATGTACATCCCGCGTGTTGCGCGAGCCTCTCCAGAGACGACAGGCGCTAACTCCGAAACTTACGTACACGCCGCATGCAGTCGGCCCCTCTTATTCGCCCCGCGTTCTCATGAATAATTTAAGGAGACCCGAGCGCGGAAAACTTGCCTCGGCGCTGCATTTCTTTCTCCCTTAACGCGCCCGCTCCACTGCCCTCGCGAATCCTAGTCCCATCCTCGTTGCGTTTCCTCTTTCTCCTCGTTCGCGGGCTTGGTTAAAAGAGCCGCAGCTGCGGTGAAATGAAGAGGCGGCGCCGAAGACAAAGAACTTTTTAATTTCGTTAACGGAGAGTATCCGATCGATGCGCAGCAATGGGAGCGAGGTATGGATGATCGAGCTGGTTTCGCCCGGTGAACGGGGCGGAGGAGAAATTGGGGTCGCGATATAATAGCGCGCGGATTGAATTGCGAAAATCTTCGCAAATTAATTTGAAGAAGCCGCGATACCACGGCAATTGTGCATTAATTAAACGAGTTATGGGGGGGAAGACGTGGAAGACAATTGAGCAAGTACAATGTGTTCATCAACGACTAATTTAATTAAGAGGAGTAATTAGCTGTGAGGCATTGTTAAAAAAAAAGTAAAATAACTTTTCGTCAGGCGAACAAAGAGATTTCTTCCGCCTCGAAGCGAAGTTTGTGTTGCTTCGGCAAATAGAGGCGGTGAAACTTTTTCAAGCAGCCCTTTCAATTGTACGAGGCGGGAAGAGTTTCAAGACAAAAGGGGCTGAAAATTAATATCGAAACGCTAAAAATGTCGGTGTAGACAGTTAGCAGTAGAAATGCGGACTGTGGCGGTTCTTATCGATACTCGCAGTACAGAAGGAGAGAATACCGGAATTGATCAGATTCATATATATATATACATGTAAGAAAGTGCACTGCTTGCCCTTTCCTCGACGTGTCATCTTTTTACGATGCCTCATCTGTAAAAGTCCCGAGGCGCGACATTCAAAAGATGCTTTTGTTTCTATGGTTTATTTCGTTCGTCGCGCGACATCGACAACATTTTTCGTCCGAGTCTCTCGCCCTCCGGGAATAAGAAGATAAATTGCACCGAGGCTTATGTTGAAGAGATCGAGCTTGACAGGAAGATTTTCGAACTTTTCTTTATGACGTTCAAGGTTTGCAATTCGCGTGAAAGAGGGAATGAAGATTTGTACTTACTTAACGAAATATAACAAGTTTAGTTAATATGCGTTATTTTACTTTGTATTATTTTATTTCAAAAATATTTATCTACTGATTATGATAATAGTATAGCTACTGAGAATAATATAGCATTCTTATTTTCAAAAGTTAAATATTGCGCTCATTTTTCAAAATAAAATAAAACTCGAAAATTCAATTAGGTACTAGTAAAGCTAAACATGTAAATGTATAATTAAAACTTGAAATAAATTTAGGTCATTTATGAATGATTCCTTTTAATTGTTAACAAGTAACTATTGCTGTGATACATACCCTGCGTGAAGAAACATGTAGAAGGCGAACCTCCAAAGTTCCAGTCGCTTGTCAGGTCGGTAGATAAATACACTGTCAATAGGAACTGGTCCTGATGTATTAACTTCGCCTTTCATTACAGAGTAATACGTGAAGAATCCCAACTGCAATAACAATGAAAATAAAAAGGTTAATATAGTAAATTATCTTATCAATTTCATATAATAAGTAACCCTAATATCGTAATTATCGTAACTAATACAGTACATAAAGAAATAATCAATTTCGCAATGGAAGTTTTAAAAGTACTTTAAGGTTCTTAAAAATAAATAAATGGAACCTTCGCAAAAGTCGAAAAACAATATCGACATCGAAGAATTTATTCTTAAAGGATACCTCAACTACCTGTTGATACGTTGACTGTGCATCATACAATTTATTACAAGCTTTCGCTTAAATGAAAATAATCTTTTAACGAGAAATAAAGTGAACAAAGAGCATACTTTATCATTGACTTTAAGTATCTGTACTAAATTATAATTGAAGTAAAATTAGAGAAATGTAAAGCTCAACAAATTTAGTGTTTTCTTACGTGAACGATAAAAAGTTCATTAATTCAATTTTGAACATCATAACCATGTTAAAACTCAACCGAGTGTAACGTAACACGACTTCCTCCATTCCAAAAAGTATTTTCTTTTCACGCGATAAAAGTCTTGCATTATATTTAATCCCAAAAAATCTGTTTGAGGACAATAAATTAATACCCTCTTTATTTACAGAGAACAAGACGAATTTTTCTATTTTCCTCATTATAATCTCATCTATTTTAATATCTCGAATGTATCTCCCAAGGCGTTTTACGCGCGACGCCGATCGCGAATCCCTTGCACCTCGGGTCATTCGTCAACGGCTGCGAAACGGCTGCTCGTAAAGCGGACTCGGGAATGTCGTGCGCGCGTTCGATTCCGCGTGGAAAAGGCGGCGCGCGGGATTCGGTCGACACAATGGGCTCGCGCATCGGGTATGCAAAGGGCCGAGACATTTGTTGCCGTGGCGCGGAGAGGGTGCCCCTTGGGGAGAGCCGACGCGTCGCGTTCGCGCCCGTAGGAGAGGGTGCGACGCCCGGCTGCCGGGGAAATAAGGGAGAATGGCTTTCTTTATATCGATCTTTTGTTGCCCATAAACATTACACCCTACGGCCCGCGTATACACCCGCGTGGATTGGGGACCTCCTCGCTTCCTTTCTATCTCTTTCTTTCTCTTTCTCTCTCTTTCTCTCTTTATCTTTCGACCCTCCCTGCTCGCGATATTATCGCTCCTGCGGATCTTATTTATTTTCTTTGTCGATTCTTCGTCTGAAAGAATAATCGCGCGTGAGTCTGAAAAAAAAACAAGCAAACTAAACTAAACGTGACATTTGTTGAATGATAGAAAAATTATTGTGGAATTTCAAAAGTCACGGTGATTTAAATATATTTGTAGATGCAAAATTTACTATTGCAGTGAAAATTTGATTGTATATTGGAAATTTAATAAGTATGTCACTAATGTCTTTTATATTTTGGATTTCGCTGGAAATAATACAAAAAATCCAAAAACTTGAGAAAATATTACAATACTGTGTAGGAAATTTCGCCACGAAACGCCATGTTAGTTTGTGGTCACTTTTCTAGACAGTATAAATCTTTTCTAAAATTTGTTCTTAGCGTATGCATACTAAAGCAATTATAATAATAATAAAATACTTATTTACTATTCGTCGTTTATTGATATTCAGAAGACAATTGATAGAGTTTATAACGAATGTAACGTTTACACGTTAAACTGCAAGATCGCATTTTTTACTTAACTCGCTGAACTACAGTAGAGCTTGAATGGCCGTGTGCCCGCTTGGTGAAATCGTCCAACCCCTTTGCGCTCTTGATAATTACAAGCAAGTCGCGAAGCGTTTTGCTGCGCGATTAGCGGCCCGCTTTGCGTCCTCCTCGCGCGCCGTTAAAGCACACGGACGCGGCATGCGAATGTGCAAGAGTCCGCTGCTCGCGGAAAGCTCATTGCGCCGCCGGCGCTGCCGGGGGATTCCCCGGCCTGAATTATGCAACGGCGGGGAGCCCGCGAGCCGGCCGTAATAGTTCCGCTATCGTGTAAACGCGCCGGTGTACAACCGCCGTAGGATTTCGCTAAAACTCGCCGTTTCTCTGCCGTGCGCGGGGTCATCAGCGTTTGTTCGGATTTTTTTTTTCCTTTACAGGACTTTTCTGTTACTGCGCTACTTTCGCTGCTCGTTTTACCGCCCTTTCGAGGGAGTAACGCGATTTACGCGCGTTTTTTTTTGCACAAAATCGATAAGGCGAACTGCCGCTCTGGGCCAGCTGTAGATACTGAGATCGGAGGTTAAATTCACGGTCGAGTGGAGGGCGCGTTTAATTTGGATGCGGCCGTTGGAAGAATAGTAAAGAGTATAATTATTTTTTAAAATGTTTTATACACGTACGCCGGGTGTAGTTCGCGCGGATACACGAAATTCCTCGTTTAACGGAATCAGCCTTTTGATTCGCTCTCTGGGACGAGAGGCAAAGTTAAAGGCGAGCAAACGCCCGGGCGCTGTACTCGAATCAGGAATTTCCGCCTCTCGAGCGAGCGGGACATTTTCTGAAATTTCATTAGTGTTCGCGGCGAAGGCGGTTGGGTGTATAATAGTAGTTCCAGAAAAGTGGAGGGATCACCCCTAAAGGACTTTTGCTTGCTCTGTGACTCACAGGCTATGAATTGTGCACCGTCGCTTTCACGACGGTGATGCGTACGACGCGATAACTGTTTCCCTCGGCTGCTTTGACGACCACTTGTAATTCTTGTGCCAGCCAATCTCCAAAATCAATATAGTTTAATTGACACCTTGAAGCATTAATTGTAGGCACGTGAAAGAGGAAAAGAGTACAAACAAAAGTAGTGTGCAAAGAAAGAGGGAAACAATGCAAAAAAGTAACATTGCCGAACAGGGTACGAATAAACTTATGTTTTACGAGCAGTAACAACTTCTCAGTTTCACGCAAAGCCATTGCTAACGTTATATTGTCCCTCGTTTGATAGGCGCGTTATCGGCGTGACGTCACTGCGACGGCGTCGAAAGAGGACACGCGCCCGCCTCGTCTCATCGCATTGGGGAAGAAATAAGGACGCCAGCCACCACCGGGGTAACGTGCGATCGGTGAATCGTAACTACGTCTCTTCGAGCTCTCGCGGAGGGTGATGTTGCAAACAGGGGAGTGTGTCTAGACTCTTATCGCGCCGTAGTGTAGGGAGAAAGGAGAGACTGAAGAGCGAATGAAACAACCATTTGACTGTAGTGCTCTTTTCGCGTACTTGACACGATTCTCATGGCGTTTCTTCGTTGGTTGGATGCATCGATTTAATTGAACAGAAGATTTTGTTGTAATAATATATTTACAATGTTATACAATTGATTTTTTATTTATTAAATTCTACACTATATTTTGTACAATTAACAGGGGCATGATTTTTAACAAGGTTGTACTAGTTGCTCTATCAAAGAAAAATTACTAATTAAGTCTGGTTGAACTAAGAAAAAACAACGCATGCAGCGGAGTAGACCTCCGCAACCGGAGTAGGCCGCTGCATAGAAAAAAATTGGGTACCGAATTAACGTATGAAAGAGTGTTAACTTGTAAAATTCCCAAATCCCGATTTGATCCTCAATTTTTTACTGCGTGGTAGAAATTTTTTGCTTTTTCGACAAAAAGCGGATCTGATCCGGTTTCCCGACCAACGAACATCGCCTCTGATCCTCCCGAGTGGTCGTTACTGAACAAACGAGATCACTGCTTATAAGCGTAGCACTGCTAGCTACGCAAGTGCAGAAACTTCCGGTCGAATTTAAATCCTCTTCAACCTTTTTTTTTTCATAAGAAAAAAAAAATTTTCCCGCTAACGATGAAGGAACTCGTTGAATTTTTTAATACGGGGCTCGATAAGACGAATAATTAAGTTTGAAGATGTTCTGGCAAGTGATCGCATTTGTTCTTTTGCTTGCAACTGCTATTGCAGTGAAAATAAAAAAAGAAATAAGGAATAATAAGGAAACGAAGGAAATGAACAATGTATTTTATTCTATTCAATTATATTAATTTTCATTGAACTCATCAATTAGCTTCGTAAAAAATTTAATTTCAATTGAGGTAGCGACTGACGATCGAAATTTAAATTTTCAATTTAATTTGCCTTTGATATATTATTAAATCAATTAAATTATAATGATTAAAATTAAAGCAACATTTATACCTGGGCCGGATGTATATAACACTTAAACATTTCATAAAATTTAATTAAATTAATTAATTTATTTTATTTAATTTCCACTTTATGACAAATCAAAAGGTTTACTTAAAATAATAAAACAGTTTTGGATCAAGTATCTAAAAATATTTTCAGAGAATGACGGCGAAGGAACATTCCTCACTTAAAGAAGTAGTATAAGTCAGCGTGCGGTCAGACGTGGTATCAATGTACAGGTAAAACAGTCTTGGATTGGCACAAAGGCAGCCTTCCGTTCACTGCAATTTCAAAATTACCCAGCAGTGCAAAATGAAAAAAAAAAAAATAAATAAAATACTGACTAATCCAAAAATAAATAAGTAATCTAGAAGTATTCTTAATCAAGACGGCTAAATTCACTTGTTTCATTTATTAATTACATATTTATTATTAACTTATTTACGTTTAATTCAATTAATAATATTCATTCAAGCCAATTGTTTAACATTAACTTATTTACATTTAATTCAATTAAAAATATTCAATCAAGCCAATTGTTTAACATTAACTTATTTTCATTTAATTCAATTAAAAATATTCAATCAAGCCAATCGTTTAACATTAACTTATTTACATTTAATACAATTAGAAATATTCAGTAAAGCCAATTGTTTGTTTTTCATTACTTACTTCACGGCGGGTCGATAAAAGCGAGGAAGAATAAAATAAATGGCAAATCAAACCCGCCGGTTCGGGGAAAAAAGTTAGTCGCTGGTGTTACCAATATTATTCGACAAAGTTGCGCTGATTAAAGGAAGAAAACCGTCATTATCAAAGTGACGCCCGGGTGGCGGATCCGTTTACGCCTGTCGTCAATTATCGAGCGCCGGGAAGAGTCCGCTTAATAAATACGGCCGTTTTAATCACGAGCCTCCACTTCCTTTTGACATTATCACGCGCGCAGTTATTGGATGACCCGGTCGCTCGTTGCACGCACCGCGCGAACAACTCATTACGTCCAAAACAATGGGAGCCTCGCTTCGAGTGGATAACGTTTAGTTGGCTGAAGTTTTGCGGCGAAGAAAAAGCAACGTTTCTTATTCATCGTGGTTCGAGGTACAGATGTGCAATTATTCGCTGGTATTTCGGTTGTACTTTGCGGGCGAGGGTTGAAAATGTTCCGAGCTGTAATTGGCGCTCGCAGAGGGGGACTCTGCGTCTGTGCGGGTGTGCACATAACGGCGCGACGGGTAATTGAATTCGTCCATGGCGATTAACGATTTGCAGTTCAGCGCGGCCGCCGACGAAGTCGCAATCGCAAGGGAGAATTAGCGGCTTCCCCGCAACTGGGCCAAACAATGGGAGTGGGAGAGGTGCAATCGTCGTCGCCTACCCCTCCTGCAGCGGCCGTACTTTGACTGGTGGCTTTTGAACTTTTGCTTGCTTGTATTCGACACTGTTTGAGTGCCTCGCACCTGCTCGTCTTTTATCATTAGTTTAAATTCCGGCTAAAAAGTAGCCAACAATGTACGTAAATTTCTTCACGAGAAGTAGAATAAATTTACTAATTTGCGTGGTAATTAATTTTATATAAATTTATATTTCTGTAAATAGTGGACAGATAATTACTACTTTAAAAGGCGAGTATCTCCACATCAACTCTCCCGTAAAAAAATAGTATCATCGGAATCGCATCTCCTATTTGTAATATTCTCTTTACGAGCACAGTAGATGTTGGATCATTGGATTATTTATTGCCGATTTCCTATGCGCGTAAATTCAGCACTGATCGTAAAATGCCTAAGGGACTCTTGTATTCCAGCTGCTCACTTCGCCTCTCGAATCGTTCGCCTGTAAGAGGAATTCACCGTGTGCTTTTTTTTTATCGAATTCGAGCGCGCCGTGAATGGAAATTTCGCTCTCTTTCTCTCTCTCTCTCTATCTCTTTCGGCGTGAAAATAGAATGAAACAATGCAAATGCGTAAAAACTTAAAAAGTTCTTATTTCGCGTTGAACTGCCATTTAAGAGCAAATTGTACATACATTGAATTTCAATCTGCATTTACATGCATTCGATATTAGCGATCAATCTAAAGCGATTTCCGTTTTGTTGCTTTCTCTACCAGTGAATGAGGTCTGAAATTTTATACGCTGGAGTACAATTTAAACGTGCACATTTGATTAATTTAATCTAAACTGCAATTAATTGTCCAAATATGTAATTAATTCTCAAGTCGATTTTTTCAAACCAAGACAACATACAAAAATTATATTTCGTACTGGAATTAGTACAGAATGTTGTACATTCACAAATCAAGACATAAATTTCGCACCCTATCTTTAGGAAAAATTTATTAATACACATACGTCGCTATTTTTATTAACAAGGCGTAATCACCTCTTAGATATGAAAATTCCTGAAATTCATAGTGAGGGAATATCATTTTTTATTCTCTCACCCGCATGTATAATTCATATCACTGAATTAAAAAAAAATGTGAATGTCTTCGCAAGAGAGGCTCCCTCGAAAGCGAACGAAAATAATAAGTCGTTAGACTAGGCGAGCAAGGCTTGTATCGCAGCGGCTTCATCGTCCCAATTAAGGCGCGATAAAAAACGAATTCGCTGGATTATCCTCGATGTGACCGAAACTCCGCGGGATGTGCGGTGCCGTAATCGCACGCGAGGTGCCCCCGCTGAAAAGTGAATTCCCCCCGGCGTCCGCGCGCATAATTCGCGATAATCCGCGACGACGCGCGTAATTAAGGCGGCCGCGGAAACGGCTAAGTGGATTTATAAGCGCGCTTATCGCGAGGAGTATCGCGCGCGCCGCGGGGGTGTAACGACCCCTGGCTTCTCTTTCTCTCTTTCGCCGGCGGCCGGAATTGCCGCGAGGCACGCGACCCGGAGCACGCGCCTCGACGACAGTAAGTATTTTTATTTTTTTTTTCAGCACGCACTAATGAAATGAAACTCGGATGCGAATATCGAGAGCACTTAGGATTGGTAGAAATTGCGAGTGGAATAGTAAAAATCCGCTTCGTCCCTTTCTTGCGCTTCATAGATTTTACCGAGGCACGATAATTCCTATCGGTTCTATAATCTCCGCGGGAAAAGGAGATAGAGAGAATGAGCGGAGGAGTAGCGGCTAGAAGAGGAGGCGAGTTCGCGCTTCGAGGGGCTCGGCAAGGAATCTGGTTTAAATGGAAAAAACTGGGGCAGATGAACGCGTGAAATTGAATCACAGCGAAGGCCGTTTCTGATATTCCAATCGAATGGAAAAAAAACCAATTGAGAAACTTGAGCTATTTTCTGAGAGCGTCTAATTTCATTCAGGAAGTTAATGAATATTTACTCTAAACATTGCAATAGGATTAAAATTTTTTAACTTTTTACTGAGCTTCTTCCTTAGGGCTTAGTGGCAACACGTGCCTTTCTCACCACGCTATATATTGGTCAATGTTAATTAATAAAACTTTATCTTGTAGATGATAAATTAAAGATTTTTCTGGCTGGACTAGCCTATTATTAAAATCAATATTGCATTAAGCTTTAATTAACATTAAAAAAATCAAATATTAATAAATCAATTTATTACCGTTAGTCGTAATTCAATTAAACGCAATTAATATAGATTGGTCCAGATAAAAAAACCACTTATCGACAAAATAAAATTAATAATCAAGTAACAAGAGGTGAAATCAACGATAGATACTTATCAACATTCTGTAAAGTAAAATATCCAATCCTGAGAGTGTATAATAAATAATAAATCGATAAATGGTACTCAATTCTTAAACACTTGCAAAGCAATTATTTCTGGAGCGCAGTGTTACTATTATATTAACGATATCCAATATGAAAGGAACATTGTATTTATAATAACTGGTATACTTATTAAAAGATTATTTAAACAATTTTAAATACTAAAAGTTTAGTTGAAAGTGACAAGAGCAAGCTTTGTTTGGAAAATCGTTCAATTATTTTGCGCCTTACGACATTAGCTAAGAATTACATATTAACTACGCAAAGCGAAGAAGAAGCGGTGGATGGTTATAAACTCGTACGCATTCGCGACATTCGTTCGGAGCGTGCACCGACCGACATCCACATCGCGCGGTGGAAATTTCTCCCTTATCTCCGGAACACTCGAGCGAAGCTACTCTTTGCGCGCCTAAATATTCAAGGAGATTGCGACCGCGCTGCCTGGCTAATTGTTGCGACCTTATCCTCCGTTACCACTCGCCCCCTCGGCCAGACAATAATTTCAATAATGAAAAGCTCCTTTCGCCTCGAATTTTAAGCTGATTTTAACTTTTTGTGCGGGAGAAGCAATTTCCTGGCCGCTTTATTGCGAGTAAAATATTCAGTGAAATTTTAGACAAACTGCTCGCGGGTGATTTATTTCGTTAATTTCGTTTTCAATTATTGGCACCGAATATTTTTTATTTTTTTTTTCAATTAAGCGCAATTCAATATTGCGACAAAAATGTATCATTTTAACCAATCTTATTAAATATGTAATTTACAATAAATCATTCTATTATTATTATTCTGTTTTTTATTGGTATGTGAATAAGAAATGTTCAAATTTTCATTTTTTTCAACCATTGGTCACAAAGATTAATTTTTTGAATCAGTCAATTATAGTATAGACTTTAATACTCTAATAGCGCAATTAAAAAGAACGTGCTTAACGTACACTCGTTAAAGACTTTCATTTTACAGTGAGAATTTCAGACGAGAACAAAACGATCAAAGTGGATTAGGCGTGCAACCCTCACTCGCAAACCACAGCAACTTCGTAAAACCTCGAGATATCCGTCAATGTAAAAGTCAAGACACCTGACAAGCGTTTACGCGCAGAAAATCGACTGACAGACGATATCGACTGACTTTACATATTTAAACACTCGTCACAGACGCTGTGCGAGCTTTATGTCCCTTTCTCGACGATCCTCGAGGCAGACACGGACTGAGTAGTGTTTATAATAAGCTCGCGCTTGCTTCATGGTTGCATAATTGACGACCTTCGTCGTTCCGACGGGCACGCCGCAAAGGGCCCGTGCTCGGACCATCAAAGCAGCGCGACTATACACGAGCGCGCGTACAACTTCAGCGGCTTATAAAAAACAAATACTCGAATTGGCTCGTCTAATTGATATACAATTTCTCAGTTGGGACGGTACTTAGCAACTCGTGACATATTCGTTTCAATTAATTCGATTCAAGGGGTTTTGCAGTTCAATTGGCAATCTGTCCGCGCCATTAGCGCAGCGCAAACTAAACAGCCGCTGAATAAAGTGAGAAAGCGATAAAAGAAAAGAGGTTCTCTTCATCTTCTTCTCGAAAGGAAAAAGAAAGAGAAAATCGGAAAAAGCAGCGATAAATTTAATATCGCGGCGGTGGGGTGAAAAAGCCCAGGGTTAAAGTCACGCGCGCGATGCAGTTTTCTCCGCGACTTATATGTAACTGGAAGGACCAACCCAATAGTGAGCTCAAACGACTCTTGGCTCTTCCTCATTGTTTTTTCCTCTCCGCTCCAGTTTCTCCGGACTCCTTCTCCGTCCGCACACCTTATCTCGCGCGCGCTGAAAATTTCGTCGGCCGGCCCGACCCACATGCTCTGCGACTTTTATCTCCTTTCAAATGTATATATATGTCCCCCACTTTTTCTTCCCCTCCGCCCTCCGGCATTCGACGACTGGCGTAGCCCGAGCGCCGCGAATTTATCGGGCGAAGCGACTTTTTTTTTTATATACACGTATACTACCCCGAGGGCGCGCGGCGAGATTTAAGCGCGCGATTCGCCGGAAAAAAGCGCCACGTCCAACGGGCCGAGTATCTGGGCGCAGGATCAAATTTATATTTATCCCCGGCGAGTCTAAGCGCAGCGACATCGCGCGAGGGCGAGGAGAAGTACGACAAATGGCGCTCGTATTTCCGCCTAATCTGCCAGGTCGACAGAACACCCGACGGTCCTCGTCTCGTCAATCTAGCGACGGCTAGGTGCAGGGTTCTTTTTTCGTTTCTTCGACCTGAGTTGTGCGAGCGGCTAGTACAACCCCTTTTCGCGACTGAAAAATATTATGTCGTTCAAGTGCAGTCGGATATGGTACTCACCTGACGAATGAGCGCAGCTTGACATAAAACCTCGTTTGAGCTATAATCGGTTTTTCATTAAGGATTTATACGTTAAGTGCGGCTGCGCGCGGATAAAAAATTCAAACCCTATAAGCTCGTCGACGCGTTGAAAGCTGCACTACATACATGTAGTAATTGGTTGGTGATTTCGAGCACAAAATTAGCGACGATAAAAAATTGAGACAATCGCATCGCGAGAGCTGCACGGCACTGGGGATGGAGCGAGACAAAAAAGCGCGATGCTCGAGATGAAAATTGCGATCGAGGCCGGAATATGCAAATGCAGGCAGAAAATCGCAGTCAGCGGCGAGAATCGCTCGAACGGGCTTATCAAGGCGATACACGGGCACGAGAGAGTGGCGAAGTGGAGTAAAATAAACCACGCCAGCTCGTGTCTCCCGCGAAACAGCAACGCGCAGCTTTTTTTCGCTTTTCTACTTTGTTACAGTTCCGCGGAGCTGGAAACGTTCATTTTCCAGCTTTCTATGCCAGTGCACGCGGGAATCGCGATTTACGCGATTCCTTCCTCGTTTTTTTTATCCTCGCGGGAGGGAATTCGACGTTTCTGTCAATTATAGTGCGTCACTGTGCTACATGCTAAAGCGAATTCTACGAGTATTCATGCAGAAAAAAGAAAAAAAGTTTATTGATAAATAGCAAAATCTATATTCTTGAAGCCTTTATAAGTTTCCATTTTCCATTTTAAAAGTTTTATTAATAATGCAGATGTAGCTTATTGTTGTTAAAATTTATTAATTAGAGAATTTAGAAAGCTAAAAATTTTTGCTAAAAAAAATTAGTAAGTACAAAAGTAACTCAATTTTAGCGAGGCATAAAATATCGTTGAGAACCGCGCGGCGTGTTTCTCGAACGGCTTAAAAAGCGCGCCGCATTAAATTCAAGGGCTCAAGGGATGAAGCGAGGGTGGTGCAAGTTGGATAAGGGAGGGAAAAGAGCCGCAGTGAACGCGAACCAGACGAGCAGCGACCACGTACTATGGCTGACCGCTAACTATGTAGAGAATAAAAAGGCTATTAACCAAACGATTTGAGTTTTTCTACGACTTGCCTTATTAATGAATATTAAAATAAAACCTTTGGCATTCGATGATCAGTTTCTGGATAAGTTAGACAAAGAAAGTATATATTTACTTAGGAAACTTTTTAATTTTGAAACGACACAACCGTAAAAAGCGCTTTGCTTAAATTTCATATGTTTCTGCACCAAAATACTTAGAAAGCCTTTACGTTTGTTATATTTAATTTTGTAACATATCTATTTAATTTAAAATAAAATTTAAATAAAATTTAATGAAATTCTTATTAAAGCTAATCTGCAGATCAGTTTTTCAGTTCCACAGTTTTTCACGAAAGATGTTTGGGCCGCGATAGTCTTCAGAGAAGTCGTGCGTCTCGATTTTCTAGGTACAGCAGTGGAGCAAGTGTCGCAAAGAAAAGCCGAGCTATTTGATAAGGTGGATACAACTGAGACGGAAGATTAAAAACCGAGTAACCGTTAGCGGCGTACGATGTATACATAAAGCTCGAAACTAGTCGCGGCCAGACTGTCTTTGAGCGCGGAACTGCCGCACGTACTTTGCACAAACAATTCTATCCGTACTGGAGTTGTCAGATCTCGTTCGAGCCTTTTATTTCATACACTATAAAAAAACGAAATAAAACAATGAAACTCCTACGTTCACAATTTTCCGGAAGAGAATGGAGAATCTACTTGCTAAAACTTGAAAGTTAAAGTAAATGTATACCTTTTCAACAAAGCATTAAAAAACTCTAATGCTAATTATTTATAAGCCAATGCAATGAAGTGGTCTCGGAATAAGTCTTTGATCCGCAAAAAAAAAAAGTTTCAGAACTACAGAGAGGAGTAGAAAGTTGGAGCTTTAACGGCTCGAGGCCGTTAACAGTTTCTTGAAGCGACGAGTTTAACGGAGTTCACAATTAACGACGAAATAATTGAAAATCCTTCGCGGAAAGTGCACCAGAAACTCTTGGACTTTGTGTATACGTATATACACACACCATAGGGCGAAGTTCTCCGAGAAAAGAATCAGTTTCGCAGGAGGCGAACGATCGGATCGACCATCGAGCATCGTGCGCCCGTAAATAGGAAGCAAAGTTTCTCGGAGTCCCGCGTAGCATCCTATACATTTCCGCTCATCTCGCTTGTAAGCTTCCTGGGCGTAAAAAAGGAAGCCAGCGCGCGACCCGTTCATTGGAAAGTTCACCGGCGAGAGCCCCGGGAAAAAGTGTTTCGTGATTTCAGCTCCCCCTCGGTCGGCTGAAAATTTCCTCGGGCGCGGAGAGCCCGATACCCTATTACAATTTACGATGATACAGGTATACACCTCACTCGTCCAGCCTGCGGTACAGGCTAAAGCGAAGGAGGTGAGAGGAAAAAGGGGCGAAAGTTTAGGGAAGTTTCGAAGAGGAAAGTCCGCCGGGACGTTAAAAATAGACGTATAATTAGGTGAGGAAGAGCGCAAAGAGATTGTGATAAAAGAGAGTAGGGGGAGAGAGAAAGGGAATTAACTTGGCAGTTCCTTAAGGAATCGAGTGAGTCCGGGGTGTAGATAAGGTTTACGCACGGCCAGGTCTTAATTAGTTCGACGAAGCCCGTGGGGGGAGGGAAAAGAGAAATTTTCAGAAAAGTCGTAGAAACAGCACTTTAGTTTGATACGTGTACAGCTAGGCACGATCGTGTCTTCGCCCCCCGTTCGCCTTCAATTCAATTTCAACAGTTTGCCGGGGTGCGCGCGAGCGCCGACGAAAGTATACGAAACCTGATTTGCCCATTCGCTTCGGCAATCGGGCTCAAGAGGCCCAACTTTTGTGCCCTTTATCGAAATCTCAAGTAATCAAGGTGTTAATTGAAATATTTAATTACTCACTTAATTCGACTTAAAAGTTACCAGTTCGTCTTTGAGTTCAACTTTTGGCTTACCTGAAACAAATAAATGCAAAAATTTACATTTAATTTTGAAAGTAAAATTAAGCTTATTTGAAAAGATTTTTTTTAAGAAAAAAGTATTTCCCCAAAGTTTTTTATATTAGATATTAGTTTTTTCCAATCCATTTTCTAGTAAATCTAAAAGCAACAATAAAAACGTTTGCTGTTGCTATACTGGAATATGTAGAAGTCGTGTGTTGAGTAAATTCTTGTAATTAGTGATCTGTTCTCATTTTTGGTATAAAAAATAATTTAAAATTCGCCATGAACAATACCAACTGAATTTATAAAACAAAGCTCGCTATTTACGTGTTCGATCGAATGAATAAAACCGAACGTATTTACGATATTAATGCGATAACAATACCGCGACACTTTATTCAGCCTCCAATTCCACAGAGTTAGGATCTGATAAGGTTTGATTTATTAATTAAATGCTGCGATAATTAAGCTTCTCTCTTTCAACTCAATATGGAATATCTGGAAAATTACCATTGTTTAAATTATTTACGAAAAAGATAAGTCCATTTGAGACGATATTTATAATGCGCAGGATTTGGTTGTAATGTTGGAAATTCAACAGCAGAGGCTGATGTATTTATGCTCGATTTAAAGCTACCGAATTCGATACTCTGCGGTAATTTCGCAAACAATTGTATAATTGATTTCGTACGTGAAAAAATATCTCTCTCGGCTCTAAATTAAATCCTGCTAATGTGCAGCAGAAAATTTATCTTAATCAGCTTATATCCTACCTGTCGTGCTTGAGTACAAACGGGGACTATCGTGTCGCCTTTAACGTGGTGCAGTGTCACAATTAAAGCGGCGGCTATGATGAGCGCGCACTACTTCATGCAGACACCCCTTCTGTCCGTCAGTCCCTTTTCGAGGCATAATATTTTCTTCAAACTGAAGAAATAATAAATAAATAAAAAAAATACAACAATCGATGTGACTGGGTAACGCGGGGGAGGCTCACTTATATTTTTAACGGAATGAAAAGTAACTTTATAGAAATTGATTCCATTGACGTATTAGTTGTTTAACAACGCGTGACATAAAGAAATGGTCAAAAGTGTCAAATAAGCACTATTTTTTCCCTTGCGATGAAACGCTGTTTCATTTATAGATTAGAGAGAGTAAATTTACTGCCTAAAAATATTAACTTTTTTAGGTAGAATATTTAACTACAAAATTTCTCATTTTAGTAAATGGGACTAATAATGTTAAAAAGTCATTTGGCGATGTCCATTAACCGACGTTCTGGCCATTCCAAGTGTTTTAATTTCTCCCCGGTACGTAATGGAAAATCGACGGATTGCGACGGCGCTGGAAGGAATCGGCTGATGGAGGATCGAGCCGCGCGCAAATCGAGCTGGATCAGCGAGCGCGCGCGGCTCGTCCGAACGGTAGCGAGCACACGGGCGGAGAGGAAGAAAAGGGGGTACGGCGCGCGCCGATTAACAGCGAGCGTAAACATACATCAGCGCGCGGCTGCAATATCGAAGGGGGCACCCTAATGACACGGCGCGCGCCGGCGGGAGCACATACGTGCGCGGCCCGCGGAAAAATGCCGCCTCGGTCGATCCAGCCGATGAGCGGGCAATACCGGGGCGGCCCCCCGGAGGCAATATCGCGGCCCGCGACAATGAGCGCGCTTAGCCCCGGGGAGAAATTGCCTGGACTAATGAGTCGCAATTACCCGGAGCGAGGCGGGCACGCGCGGTAGGTAGACGGACGGACCTTCGATTCGCTCGCGCAAATTGGATTTAAGGGGGATGCGTTGACCTTTTCTCTCTCTCTCTCTCCCCCTTGCGCTTTTTTTTCCTCCCTCGCGGCAGCCGGAGCGTTGAATAATCGCGCGTTAGACAAATTACGCGCGCTTGGATTGCGAGATTAATTCGATGAGGAGGGAAATTGTTTTTTATCAAGTAGTTTTAAGGAGGCGCATTTTTACTTACCAGCGTGCAAGTAATTAAATTAAGTCTACGCCCGAAGTAACTCGCGATGAGAATGATTACTTAGACTGATGAAAGCTCGAATTTCAGTTGCCCCGATCACCCTTCCGGAAATAGAAAAGTGACTGCTCCAGATTTAGCGAAGCTGTCAGAGCACTGTTTTCGTAATTCGAAGAGATGTCGGAGTGAAGAGAGAGAGAGAGAGAGAGGGAGTGAAGAGTACTTGGGGACGAATGTAAAAGGGGCCGAAAAGAACGAAGTTCACTTTGGCCTTTGTCGCTTCGAGTGCCGGAGAGGTCGAGAAAAGCGACTGAAATTATTTGAAGTGCTGGAGCCCCCGGACTCTTCTCGATATAACACTTGGCGCGTATATAGCCGCCGCGCAATCGACTCGTACTCCCTCGTGCCTCGAAAACTCCTGCGCAAATGCGCGCCCGTGGGGCCGCGATGGTCGAAAAAGTGGAAGCGCACGAAAACGGTAAACGTTATTGCGCTCGACTGGCCCGGTGCGATTAAAGCGGCCGCGCCGCACTCCAATGCAGTCTAATGAGAGCGAGGGTAGAGAGGACTTTAATTGAAATATTCCGGGCCGGAAGAGGGAGCGATGATACGTTCGAGGAACCTTTGTGTTTTAGTGGGCATCCCCTCTCCCCTAAATGTGTGGTGATTTAATCAGGTATGTAATTTAACTTGCGGAAGCATTTCTCGATACATTAAATTTTGTATAATGCAAACGCAGGACTGAATATTAATTTTCGCTACAGCGCCACTTGTTTTATATACCTCGTTCGTAGTTTTTTTTCGCAATGCTGATCATTAACTCCGTATCCCTTTTTCACCAATTTCTTCAAAAAATTTGTTTTTTCTGCGTTCGCTTCATTGATTTTACGTACAATTTTGCCATCGGGCGAATAAGAGTATAATTTTTGTAATTTATTTACATCTGTAAATTTATCTGCAATTTATCTTTATAGGGAGATTCGAGTATAAAACAGGGACGAGCTCTTCGCGATTGAGATTCGAAATAACTAAACGGAACGATCCGCGAATCGGGATTGCACGACTCCAAGTACCCTCGCTGTCTATTAGGGTGGTGCTTCGTGCGTTTCTCGTAAACGTACATCCCTCGGCGTACGAGCCCAAAGCTAGCAAAACCTCCCCATCGGCTATAAAGCTCCAACGATTTCCCCACTCCTCTCTCTCTCTCTTGCTCTCCCTCGTTGTTATCCAGGTGTCCGTTTAACGTCTCTCGCGCCTCTTACACGCCACTCCCCGTCTATACTGTTATCTTCCGATGCATTCCGTTTTATTGCAATGTGATGTTGCAAAACTGCCCTTCACCTCTTATTCATTTATGTCTTCGGTAAAATCGCGTGCATAGAAAGACTACATTTCCGCAAGAGAAGGTACGTGATAATCATATATCGTACACATCGCTGGAAATCGCTGTCAGAGGGGGTGTACAGTGCGTAAGTGCAGCGGAATTTATAAAAAAATTATAAAAAATTATTAGTAAATTAGTAAGATTTCAGTTTGTACAAATAATTTACAAGGAGGTCATTTCGTCGTTCCTAACGGAGAAAAGCACATTCCAGAAAAGGCCAATTTTAATTCGCCAGTTTTAAAGCAACAGAGAACAGTGAACTCTTCTAGAACCTGGGAAATTTGAGGCGCCATTCATATTATGATACCCTAAGTTTATCACGTATTAGTAGAGTTTACTTTTCTCTAGCGCTTAAAAAAAGTAAAATTAAAACAACCCTTTTTTCAAATGTGCTTTTCTTTGCTAGGAACGACGATTTAAACTCAAGATTCCGCACACCGTTTATAGTGCAACACATCACGATTGCGAAAGCGCTTCTCTCTCCTCGCGTAAAAAAAATAACTAATCGAGCGATAGCAAAAAGTGGGATTCCTATTCAATTTTCCTGAATCGCCTATAGTAGCTGCGGTGGCGGTGGTTCGCGGCGTTGAAGCTCCGTGTTCAACGTCAATTTGCGCGGGAGCGCAATCGAAGCGGACGGCCGTGCGGTTTTCCCGACGGCCGGGGTAAATAACGAGGCGCCGCTATTTTCGCCTATGCGCGATAATGACCGCGCGGTCCTGCGGCGCCCCTATTTGCTCTACAACGCGCGGCAGCCGCCGATCGAGCGTGACCGTGCCGGCGCCTTGCTCGCTTTCGTTTCGAACGCTTCGCGGACACCCGCGCGAAAATGCGTTCTCGTCCTCGATTAATTAATTGCCCTCTCCGGCGAGTCCCGTGCTGATGACAGCCAGGCATTTCGCTGCCGATGTTTTTGGGCCATTGTCGCCGTAGGACTATTCGAGTGTCCGATGGACATTGCCATGCAGGTAGATTCTTGAATTCGAATACTTTCACAGCGAGAGATTTTTTTTGGCAAAATTTCAAAAAATTGAAATTAATAATGTTAAAAATTTTATAGATATACAAGAAAGTGTCAAGCCGCTAAAGTTTCCCATTTACAAAAATTTCAAAGTTAGTTTCAACGGAGCTGAAATATCTATACTTCGTAAAAATTATACTAACCACATTTCTAAAGAATGCTAGCCTATTTCCACTACAATAAAAAAGAATCAAGTAAACATTTAGGTAACGCTGTGAAGTCAAGAATTCCCGTAAAAAAGGAAATTAGATTGAGGAATGCGAAAGGCAAACAGCAGTGTGAATAAGAGTGCATTCACGGGGCGCAATCCACGAGAGATAGAACTAGAGAGCGCCCAAAGGCGGTATCACACGAGTGTTTAATCAAGTGCGCTGAGGAGCATGTGTGCGTGCGTGCACGCGCGTGTGTGAGAGAGAGAGAGAGAGAGATAGAAAGAGAGAGAGAGAGAGAGTGAGAGAGATAGAAAGAGATAGAGAGAGAGAGTACGTTTGTTCACATGACCGGGTCGTAGACGAAGGCGAGGCCGCAGGTGCCGCCAACACTGCGCCGCCGACTCATATGCATGTGGCACGCGCGCGTACGCGTGCCATTACCGGCGAGCGGGGCCCCCGTCGTCGGGCCCTCTCGACTTTTTTTTTCTTTCCCCCGCGAGCCTCCGTTTGATTACAGGGCCATTGTTTTTTTAAGTACAGCCTGCGACGTCGATTAGCCGGCTCCCCTGCCCCAATCCCCATGGGAATTCCAGCGGGGAACGGTTACGGGGTTTCTGGGACCGTATGAGCTCAGCGTTCTCGGGAAATTAAAACGAGAAATGCTTTTTTAATGCTCTCTACGTATATGAATACGATCATCTCTTGGCGCACCGTGAGAAATCGTTAGTTCACTTTTTATTCTTTTATTTTCTTTGCTGTTGTCGTAAACCGTTACTAAAAAGGTAAACCTTCGAAAAAGTGAGTTTTACGGTATTTTTGAAATTGACAGCAATCTCAACGTTATCTTCTACTTTACGGTTTAAAGTGTCTTCAAAAATATGAATACTACAAATCAAAAATCAATTTTCTAAAACAGAATTGAAGCGCAGTTTTTTATAAGTAAAATGCAATAAATGATAATATACATCAACCTGTCTTAATTAAAAATAGCGACTGAGATCATTTGAATTTCTCAAAATTGTCTTAAGAAAATCCACTGAATATCGAATTTAACTGAGATCTAGGCAATTCTAATATAAAGCTTCGTGTCAAATTTCTTAATAAAATCACTTTCAATCAAGTTGTCACATCATTTTTAACACAATTAATAACTTTTGAGCCGAATATGATTTTTTTAAAATAGTATTTTTCGATTTCGTTCGATCGCAAGATTTTTGAGCACATATTAATATTTACAAAAACATCGGAGCCGCTGCTTTCTCGATCGGCGGCGAGCAGCATTGCGAACTCCAGGGTGCGGCAGTGGCGAGCGCTGGAAGGGCTACAGGGCGCGCGTCGGCGAGGCCGATGACACCCGCGCCCGCCTGCATTCGCGCTCGCTTCTATAGGGGGCGACGGCGGGAAGCCAACAAACGAGGCCCGTGCGTATACGGCGCGCAGGGAAACGCGCGCGCGCGGGTTAGACCCCCAAGCTTTCGCGTGCAATTAGAAGCATGCTAATTATCTGGCCGAGGTCCGATCGAAGTTGCCGTTGCCGTTCGCACCGTTCGCGCGACCTGACGCGCGCGCACGCCCCGCCAGGCGCTTCCCCCGATTCCGGGGGTCATCGCTCGAGCGTGCTATACGCGCCTCAGGCCTCTATTGGCCGCAATGAGTTAACGATCTTTTTGGGAGGCACGAGCGATGCCTGGACGCGTATGACGAGGTCGCCGTTGCTCGTGAACGATACACCCTTGGATTAGTTTAATGAGCAGTTTCGCTAATAGGTAACGTATTTTACTGTTTATTCATCGAAGGGAGGGTTGCAACTGCAAACAAATTTTTAGTCGGTCAAATTCGTCTACCAAATCTTTTATCTAATGCAATTATCAAATACTTGATAATAGTTGATTTTAATGTTAACTTGATTGCAGTATGAAAAAAGTGTCCCTGGATGTAACGCGGCTATATAATCACATAATATCGAGTGATACTGCAAACACAATTCTTGATTACGACAACCGGTATCGATAATTTGAATTACAATCAAGATTTGCACTTTTATAATCAATATTTTTGAAATGTCCCCTGGCATTATTTGTTTTTACATACAATAACACTTTTTTTATCAATTGTGCATTTTAAGAGATTTCAAATATGCGGGTTAGATAAACTTCACCGCGCAGTACGTATTTGCACAAGCGGCTTGTTTACTACTTCGTACGGTTCGGTTCGGTAACCGCGTCGCTTTACTCAAGCGCGCCGAAGGAAATCCGAGGAGTTTTTCGGCCAAAGCACACAGTATAACAGGTCGAAGGGTGCCCCCCGAAAGTTTCGATGGCTCGCTTCGGGGAGGAGAGCGCGCGATGCGGATCCATACATCAGCTGCCCGGGGATTCGCCGGAGGACGTGTCCGGCTGCTTCCGGGCGATCCTCCGGGGATCAGCGGCCGCGAGGGTGGGCAGCTCGCCGCCCGTGCAATGCCCCCGGCCCTTTTTCCCTCCTGCGGATTATCCATGCATGCGCCCCGTGTAAGTAGCTCGTTCGCTCGCGCGCGCGCGCGCGTGACCGCGTATAAATAAAGAGCCCGCGGTCTTTTGCGCACGGGAGGAGGGGATTTGCATGTAAGAGGCTCAGGCTTACATCGGGGGATGCGCGCATGCATAAGCGGATATACCGAATATGACGCTGGATTCGATTTCGCCCCGGGAAAAGTCCCGCGCCCGCGCAAGGATGATCCCCACGCGTCTGCTGCTTTATTGGCAAGATCCGCGTGTAACATTGCCGCTGGGTGGATTACGTTCGCGGCAAATTGAGACGATCTTTCGAGGGAAATTTTTAAAATGGAAATAGAGCAGATCGCGCGGTGTAATGCCAACTGTCGGTGGGTTTTACCTCGGTTAGGTGCTTAAGTTGTTGGTTTCAATATAAAATATATACATCTGTTATTGACAATAAAATATCTTATAAGTAGATCGCAACAAATTTTATTAAAGTCTGTTGTCTGTCTGTTGGTATTTAAATAGAACATATTGGTTCAAGTTATATTCATGAATATATAAATTGACGCAATGATTAATTGTAAGCATAATAGTTTATTCATTTTCAAAAACAAATTAATCATGAACACATATTAATAGATTTTTAAAAAATCGCGGTCTTTTTAATGCTACACTTATACGCAGCTTAATACTTCTCAAATTAACGTTTTCAATAAAAGACCAGACTTGTACCGACAACATACTAATAAATTATAAGCAGAATGATTTTATTTTTTTATTACGTATACTTAAGTAAATATTTACCACGGCAATAATGATCTCTGGAATATAACGCGATTCAATATATCAATTTGACCGCTAATGAAAGCCTCCCGCTCCATATTTTATTGAAACTATTGAAAAATGCAAGAGTGAAACCGCGACTGTAATTCCGTCTCGACCTGCCTTTCCTCCCCCTCGTCGTAAAGACTCGACTTCGCGTGGGGGCGTACGGTACGTTGGGGTCGACAAAAAAAGCCATGGCAAAAGCAAGGAAAAAAAAACAAAGCACGCGAACGATTTCTGGCGCTCGTCACGCGGGGTGAGCACTGCCTTATATATATTCCGTCGATTCACAGCCGAGTATACAGATAAGACTTGCCTTGTCCCTTCCTTCTCTTGTAGGCGAACGTTGCCCCTCAGGTGTGAAACGGGAAGGTATTTCGTTCATGCGTGCACGACCTACGAAGAAAGATCTTCACTTATTCAAAAATAATTTCTCTTTCGATTCATATACGGGCTAATATGAAAGAACGAATGAATGATAATGAGAGACCATTCTGACCTTTTCGACTTCATTGCGTCCGCATGTTTAGCGTAAAAAATGATTGACGACGGTGGAAAGGGACAGCTGGTGTATGTTTTGTTATGACGATGTAGATAATGTGCATATATGTTATAAAAGTTATTAAGCATACGATTTGTCGCATCGCGTTAGGTCATGAAGGTATTCAAAAATGAAGGATTATCTCGACCTTCCACGGTCACAAAAAAAAAACCAATTTCTCAGACGGAAATATGTACATAATGTACATCGTGCTTTCTGAGTTTGTTAGGAACCATAGAGCAAAGACAAATAGCTACAATAAACACTTTGACAAACACACTGGCGTATTCGTGCGTCGTTACCTGGCAACGACACGGAAGCTCAATAAATACACACACGATGGCCAGCTAATAAAACCAATTTCAATACTAGAAAGGCACCGTCGCAGAAAGAAAAGTTTACGCGGTAACACATTTTTTGGTTAATTTTACCCCCTGCTAAGAGAATAAAGGGACGTTTGCAGCTTGTGAACGGTTTTTTTGTGAAACACTGCTATAAATCATTTTTACTAGTGCCACCGCAACGGCGGTAATAATTTTAAATTCAAAAATCGGGATTTTTTGACCGCGCAGCTGCCCTTCGGTCTGATACAACGTCGAACCGGACGAGCTGTTGTGCAAACAGGTCACCTGCGCGTCGCGAGGGAAAAGAGAGCCGTTAAATTTGCGCCGCGAGCTCCAAAACGGGATATGGCTGCGGGAAAAAACAAACTGGAACGCAGTTCGCGCGTATTTTCCGTTCGCCTACTTTCGGAATGGCGATGCGTCCCGTCGGTGATTGCGCAATGATAACGCGATGTCTTTTAACGCCGAAGCATGCATGCGTTGGAAATTTCGAGCTGAACGAAAAGTTGCGGTGCGAGATTCGATTTGCGGTGTTGGGTCACTTGTTGGGCTTCTGGCCACCGTTGGAGTCAATTTTCTGCTCGCGCGGGAAAGGCCTACACACCCGAATTGACGGCGAATTGCGACTTAATTTGTCCACTCGCAGCAGATGAATTTTTTGATTACCCGCAGCGAGTTGTTCCGCGGAAAATTGGTATGGTCTTTTAGTACTGCAAACATTACGAAAATTTCTATACCTATACGAAAAAAACTTTGTCCTCGCTTTAATAAAGTATAGTTTATATATTAATTTTTAAATGAATTCAACACTTTTTTCTTCGACGCATTAATTAGATACAAGGTGAGCTTCATTCGACTTATAATATCTCTAGTTAAAAAAATGTTCACTTAAATATATAGCCGTAAAATAGAAACCAATCGATAAAAATCCTTAAATTTTTCAAACGAGCTTTGAACAACTAAATTCACTTTGTAATCAAAATTTGGAAAGGATTGGAAGAATAACATAATTATATACGCTAATTTTTAGAAAGTACTTTTTGGACTTCTTGAATCTGAGAATGTGTTTCTAAGTCAAAAACTGAAAAAAATTTTTAGCGATACTAAGCTTCCTCTATAAGAAATGCTCGCCATGAAAAAAATAACATAAAAAAATGTAAAACGATGAATAAAGAGAGAGCAGTCGAAGCTATGGCGCCTGGCCACGAGAACCCCCGCGGGCCGATCGACACTCGCCGGGTCGCGGGGATTGCGTGCTCGCCGGCCCTCGTAAACAGCCTGACGCGTCGCGCGGGCACGGAAGGGCTTGGCTCGGTGCGCCGTATACGCGCGGGAGACGGCGGTTCGTTTCTCCTCCGTTGCCCCAGCCGTCGGACCCACCCACGGCGCTCAAATTGTTTCATCGACGGAGACTGTTTAGCCGGTGCCCCACTGCGCGCGCTCGCGAATTCTTACGAGCTTTCCGTGTTTGACGGCCGCCCGTTTGCACACGCTTCGCCTTGTATACAGGGGAAAACGAACTCCGCGTGAATTGTATTTTTCCTTTTTTTTTCACCGTTTTGAAGGGAAGGTAGAGTTGCGCAACGAGAAATGAAAATCGCAGCGATTGCTTTAACGAGTGTTTAACTTAAGCTTGAGTCGTACTACTTAAAAGTATTTGCGAAGAATATTACACTTTTATCGTGTGGATTTTTTTTAATTAGTAGGAATTTTTTTTTAAAGATACGTACTCATGGAATGCGCGATAGGATTTTGTTACTTGGGAATTTTCTCATAAGGCTTAAATAGCGATCGCCGTAAAAATTGCGGGAAAAATAAATTACCGCGGAATCGTGGGACAGTTTGCGGAAATAATTTCCCGCTGTTAGTTAAGAAAAATAAAATCTCTCAAACGACTATATAAGTTTTTATTTCTTGTCCGATTTGAATTGAAACGAATTATCAGTTTCTTTAAAAGTTTGTACATCCATAGCACATGAAATCTTTTAAACTTTTAAAAGTCTCCCTGCCATTAAGAAACTTTGAATTATAGCGTTAATTTAAGATGAATTTATCAATTATGTAAAAGCCTTTGCCTGCACAGCAGACCGCAGTCGAGTTAGCGCGAGAATATATTCTTACAAGGAAGCTCTTGAAAGCAGCGTACGATCCCGAAACACCCACACCCTCTCCCGGTGTACATTTACTTTGGCTCTCTGACCACAGCAGCCCCAGCTTCGTGGATTACAGATAATACTAGTGGGGTTTAGGAGGGAGATGCGGAGGTGGCAGTGGTATCAGCTGAGGTATCGCGTAACCTTCTTAAATGTGTAGCCCTGGGCTACGTGAGCGCGAACTCGCTTCGTCTCTGTCCTCCTTCCCCCCCCCCCTCCTCATCCTTACTCTCAGCGTAATATCGTTTCTTGCGCATAACGAGGTTAGTTTAGTCAGTGCAAGTAGTTAAAGAGGCGGCGGGCGGGGCGAGCCAACTTGTAAGACCGTGTGTACGCGCGTGTAAAACCCCCGAAGCTCGGTTTATAATGCCCCGACGAGAGGAGACTTCGCTAACACGTTGATGAACTATTGTTTCCTCCGCATCGTTTTATTATTACACTTCCATTCTATTACGGGCTTTCGGGAATATGCTTAACGAACCCTAGGCCGGTTTATCCGTTGCATCTGCAATCAATTTTCCGTTTACCCAGATACCTACTGCGCGCCTAACTTTTTTTTCCTTTCAAACCATGAGTTCCCGTTGCGTGAAATATCGGTGCGTATTTTCTCCTCCTTTCGATTCTATATGAACGTAAAAAAATTTATCACTAACCGTAAGTCGATAAAAGTAAGCATTAAAATGCAACTCCGTAATTGCATTTCCATACATTCTATATCTGTCGGACGAATCTGTGTCTTTGTGCTTTGATCCGGCTTTGGCGAGTTCAATCCCAGAAGCTTTTATTCCCCAATAAAGATAAAGCTGGGGAAAAAACACAACCGCGTATCGTCCCGAGTCTATTTGTTAAATGGCACGAGAGGGGAGGAGACAAGGAATCAGTCGCATTAAGGGCGGCTATACCCCCCCGTGCGAGCAACGGAGACGCCAGGGATCGCCGGCGATTAAAGGGGGCCCGCGTGGAAATAGAAAAGAAACGAGGAGAAAAATGCAACGAGCGAGATAAGGCGCGCTCGCAACACTGGGTGAAAAGAAGACGGAACAAGGGCCGTTGCAACGATAGGGCCGGCGAACGAGCGCGGGGAGACGAAAAAAAGAAGAAGCCTAGAGAGCAGGGAGAAAGATGGAGATAAGCCCGAGAGGCCAGGCCAAGGCGAGAGAGCTAAGTCGAGGAGACCGGGAGCAGCATCCGGTAATATCCGGTGGCCAGCGATTTCCGCTCTTATCTCGGGCTCGCGACCGAAATGCGCGGCCTTACGAATACGATCGACTCGATCGCCCGGCAAATTTCGCGTCCCTCCGAGATACTGATATAGAAACGAACGCTTGCGGTGTATATTCGTCATAATGACACAAATCTACTGATTGTTATTTTAATACATCGGAATTATATTAGGTTTTATTGGGAAAAGTATAAATCTTATCTAATGCGTATACGAAATTATTAAATCTGCAATCAATTTCCAGTATAATTTTTTATTTTCATCTCCTCGACCTCATTGTTAGATAAAACGAAGTATTATTTTCTACTGCCAGGCCCCATTTTGCGCGTTCCAATATCCATCAGGAAAGGAGTGACACAAAGTTTAAAAAAGTTTTCGATGCACCTCCGGGCAATATTTCACATTGTTATCGTTCCACCACTGAGACATTCTTCCGCTCGCACCATCGCTCTTTCAACGAGAAAAAAAGAGAAGAAAAGGAGTGAAGAAGTCGAGAGTGAATTGGATAAGACGCTGCGGAAAAGGCTGCTCAGTCGAATCAGAATTATCGATTCGACCAGCCAACGAAATTGTAAGGGCCAAAGAAGACAAAGCGTAAAGAAGTTAAAAAAATGGATTGTTTCCAAAATGTAGTTTCCGAAAAATTCGATTTTCGCGTTTGTGACCTCAAATGCGCATCACGACTGATCTTCTTCAGTTTTCTGATCGGCAATGTAAAATACCCGGTCATCTGCGATTCGTGTTATGCTCTAGTCACCTCAAAGATTTAAGGTTAAGACTTTTTTTACATTAGACACTTAAGACGGATTAATTCAATTTATATTTAAAAGCATAATTTCATAGTTATCAAACTGCAGTGATATTCCATTAAATACCCTCGAAAGGATCTTCAGTAATTTACTGTATGAATAATTATTAAGAACTATTTCAATATTTTAATTAAATTATTATATTTTATGATGACATTGTTTTATGAAATTGTGGTCATTTTTTTATTATAGTTATGATCGACTGCGCCTACTGAATTTATGAAAAACGTTAGACTTTGCGTTCGAGAAAATAATAAAAAAGAAACAATTCGCAGTCCGAAAGCGCCACCGAGGTACCGAGGGCAGCAACTTCACCTCCGTAAGAAGGGGACGCTCGAGGAGATATACGGCGGACAGAAATAAAGCCGCGCACCGCGCGAAAGATTACCCGCGGATTTTCCCGTCGCTGTTGTGTATACGCGCACGTCTTCAGTGGTCCGCCTGTGAGTTTATATCTTCTTTCGACTGGCTATACTAGACTCTTGTACTTCCCAACCTGACGTAGATGCCCTTAATACTTTGTCAGTGCATCGAAAAAACTTTATACTAATCGGGCATAAGATAAAACTTCGTCTTGCTATTCTTAAGAATTGTTCGGTTGACAGCAGTGTAGCGCGAATTTTCATAATATATTTTATTTCGGCTTGTCCGTTTCGAATTTCTGTTTTGTGGAGTCTGTAATTGGAAAATTAAGTCTTCCGGATTACAATAATGATTGAAATGAGAGAAAGGGCACGATATAAGGGGATAGAAAATAAAAGAAAATACAATAAATAAATAATCGGAATACAATAATGAGTCAGCATGGTGACTTACTCACTAAATTCGAATAACTGAAATGAATGGCTACGCACATCAAATAAGTGCTTGTATAATTTCATTTACTCAGATTTAGAAAGTATAAAACATGATCGGTAATCCTTATAAACATGAATAACACCTCGTGTTCAGGGGATTCAGGATCAAGTTTAAGTCGCTTTTTAAGTAACCTTAAAAAAACTTAAATAAAAGTATGTTATACGGTATACATTGCTAAAACGATTCCATCTGTGCAGGACAACGTCCATTTGCTCCGTAGAGATTATCCGTACTCTATACAATGCGCGGGAAATGCTCGGCAATTGGCGCGAAGTACAACTACAATGTCTTTGCAGTGGTCGCTGGAAATGCCGTTCTATTGCTTGTTGTGCCTCACTTCGTATTTTTATTTGCCAGTGGTCGCTGCGAATTCGCGACCAAGTGGTCGCGGTGGCTAGCGGCGACAAACTTTTATGCAAATTGCACGCCGGGGCCGTTTAAAGTCGACCAAAATTACTAGCGAGATATTATCGTTGGGTACAGTGCGACGTTTATGCAATGAGCTACGGCAAAGCTGCGGGCAGGGTGAAAATAAGGACAATGGGGGCACCGCTAATTCGAGAAGTGCTAATTATTTTTCTCGTTTCCTGAAAAATTCACTTGCTCCATTCGGTCACGAAGTGTTATCATTATGTGAGATTTTTGGGAGTAGTACATCCAATGTAATGATAAAAGAAAAAATGTGAATGATAAAGTTTGAGGAGCGAGTGAACTATGAATTTTATTATTATAACTAACTACGATTTAAATAAAAAGGACGTACGTATTTTTTGAATATAGCGAGTTAGAAAAAAATAGTTCCAAAATCCTTGCCTGTTATCCTACACCCGACTCTCTGCTACATCATTTTTTAAATAATAGTTTCCACGTAGAACGGTATTTCCAGACGACATTTCCATAATATCTACATACATTATGGATGCAGCTCAAAAATTCTGTGATTAAAAATTAAAACATATGCTGCTATTATTATTATTGCATTGCCATATTATTTATTACTGCATTGCAATATTGCGATCATTTATTATTCGGCGGTTCATCTTGCAAGTTCGATTCGGTTTGCATACATCTGCTCGTATTCGCCGCTACAATGCAGCCTTCAATTCGCCCTGCGGTTCCCGTGAGCAGCTTAAACCGTGGAGCGCAAACGACAAGGCGACAGATTGCCGGAGTGGCGGTTTGAAATTTAATTAACGAAGAGCATCGAGGCTCTCCATCGCTCGCCTGGGCAGAAATGGGGGAGGCGAGCTCGCGCGGGTTCAAAAGGTCAAGCCGCTCATCTCCGCGCTGCACCGAGTTCTAGCACTTTAATCTATTCTGATGGAGCGCGACATTAAACGCGTTAAATTTCCACACTGGGCTTTGTTGGACACTTACCTCGACAAGAGTGATAAGGATGATGAACAGGGGCGGCGGACAACAGGTGTAGTGGTCTGCGTAGTACTTTCGGTCGCGTTCTTCAGTCAGAAATTCATCGCCGATCATCCGTACCATCCTGGAACATGAATAAGTATTTTCGCGTTAAAATTTTACACCACTTAAAGTTTGTATACAGTTTTATTCGAGGTTGTTTAGAAAATGCGATGCGATTTTTATCAGAATAACTTAGATTGCATTCCCAATTATATTAGTCGACGGTTCGCTAACTTGTCTCTACTTTCACTAACATATTTCCAATTCTTATATTTGGTGTTGCTCTATTATGGTAATTTAGGAAAAGAGTTGAAACAGTTTGAAGTATAGTTAATCACAATTTATTTTTTAAACTTCTAAAACATACTCATGACCATCTTTCAATTTGATATATACTTTTATTTATAAACAGTTAAGCTTCTTAGCGAAAGTAGGGCATTTATTAGAGGCCATTAATTTTCTCATGAAAAAGAAGATATCGCAAGTCCGGTGCTTCCTATTTGAGCAAAATAACCCGGGGACATTATCGAACTGGCTGGCCGTTCCAATTTTATTCCTCCGACTCGAAAGCGTAAATGCGACGAGGATAAAAATCGACGAGGAACGGTGCGAAATTGCTTTTCGAGACGTTGCTCCCGTACCCCGCAATTTCGGCCAATACGTGCGCTCGCGACGAGGCTCTCGAAGTGGAAAAGGACCTGACCGCTCGGCCCGTACACTCCGCATTAGAGCGCTCGCCAGAAAGACAGAATGCACAGGGAGGTCAAGTAGTCCAGAGGACAATCGCAGAGGACGAGCAGATGACGATTTGATTAATAGGAACAGTATGAGCCTCACCTAAGTTTATTGTTTATCTTTTTCTTCACGTGTATATAAGTTAATTATACTGACTACTTCGGAAAAAAGAAATATGTTTGCAGCGATTGATAATAAAAATTAGTAGCAGGATATGCTACGATAATAGGTGATAATAGAATTTTTCAAGAATCATCGAGAATGACACGCATTCCTGAAAGAAAAATGACGAGCACTATAAAAAGTGCGTTAGCGACTGTACAGGATCTTCCAGCATCTACGTGAGAAAGCAGTATGAATTTCCCATCGCACTTGAGATAGAGAGAGGTAGGGGCACGTGCAGTTTTCGCGAGATCGAATTTCGGCCCCGGCGCGCGCGGAAAGCCGTCGGGAAGAAGGCTTACGCGCCCGGGGGGAGGGTGAGGAGCGACGACGACGAGGGAAAATGAATAAAAGGGGGGGACACGAGATGGTGGGCCGAAGACTCGGCGCCGCGGAGAGAATGGAATCCACGCTCTCGGGTGTCTGGCGCGTGTCTCGACTTTGTATTGTTTGCCCGGGGGATATCGGCGCGGCGCCATCCAAGTGTCGGCCCAAGACAAGCACTGCCGCTGGAAAAGAAGGCGCGCCCGCCCGCGAAAAGCTCCGGGACGCGAAGCTGCTTCTGTATATAGTTCGTGGTGACGCGAAGCGCGAACGGATCGTACACCCTCGTAAGTGCACATACACCGGCTCCATACTATGCGAAATTTTGCTCCAGTATTACTATCTTATGTAAGCTTTTTCATCGTTAATTAATTATTTAAAAAATTAAATGTACGGCAAACTATGTTTAAGTTTTATGTCAGACTATACTGCGGGTGTTATGAAGGTCGAGAATTTCGCCGCATAAGCTGTAGAGTAAACGAGTCCTTCGGCCCTCTATCTGTCCATCTTTAATTATCCGAAGCCAGCGGAAGTTAACAAAAAGTTTGATTTCCTTATCTAGAGCGAATTGATAAGATTAAGTAGTAACACGAAGATAGATTATAAGTACAATAATAAATTTGTTTAGCCAAATGACAAATTATTTTCTGTTTTACTAATCATTTGATAAATGTCGAGTAATGGAAAAAGCTCCACTCGAAAGATCGTCGACGAAACGATCGGCCTAAGATCGGACGGCAAGAAGGGATGTGTTCCGTTTAAAGAAGTTGAACATCGACAATATTGTTCGCGTAAAGCACCAGAGGCGTTCGACTGAAAATACGATGCGATCAATAACTTTTCGATCAATTTTCAGTTGCTCGGTTAAGTAACTTGCGTTTTGTCGAGTAAACTGTAAACTGTTAAGGAAAGTGATATCTTCCCGAAATTTCCTGAATGAATTTAATCAACCTTCGTGAAAAATGTGAGCAAATAAGATTGCCAAATAAATAACGGCGAAATTAATAAACGCACCGGGCGCGTTCTTGGGGCGCAATAACGGGATTCCGGCTGACTGCGCAAGAATGGCGCCCACGCGAGGGGAGGGACTAAGCGCAGAAAATTTTAATGCAAAGTAAGTTATAAATTCCGTGGGCGCGTTGTCTCGAAACGGCGCCCCGGCGCCGAGGCATCCGGGCCGAGAAGCTCGCGATAAGCTCGCGCGACGAGTCCCACCGCGCCGTTCGCGCTTTAGCGCCGCGGCGGGGAACGAAAATTAACGCGGTGTGAATGAAAATTGGTCCGGCAGTACGGCACAAGAGACGCGAGAGGGGGCACAAAAGTATATTCAGAAAAAATACGAGCGCACGGGTAAAGAGAAAAAGGAGAACAGAATTCGCGCGCTGCGGACGGTGAATGGATCGGGGTTTTATTTTGGCTCGCTCTTTGTTTGCAAGGGCACGCGCCCGCGAGAAAAAGCTCTAACGTGCGCGAGAAAAACGAGCGAGGCCGAAGGAGAAAGAGAGCGAGCGAGAGCCTTCAAAGGTACGCGAAAGCTGAATTCTCGCGCGCGCTTGCCAAGAAATGAAAACAGGGTCGCGAACGGGCTCGGGGAAGAGCGAGGGAGAGACGGTGGTTGGGGGATTAAAAAAAAAATGGACCGAGCAAAGAGGGCAGGAAAAAAAGTTTGCACAAAGAAACAAATGCCTATCCCAGAATCTGCTTTCTCCTTCGACTGCCGTCTCAACTTCCTCTGATCATCGCAATATCGACGCAGTCGCGCATTGACCGGACGAAGATTAAAGAATAAACCAGTTCAGCGCTCGATCTTTTGGTTACTTTTTTTGCACAAGTTTATACCAGATTTTGCGAAGGCAATCGGATATAGCACGGATCGAGCTTGCATAAGGCGTACAGGCAAAATTGAGCTCTATAATTGTTTTAGAATTTCACCTTTGTTAATTTTTATAGCTCACTGACGAGGGGCTCAAGAATAGCGTTGAAAAGCCAGCAAACTGAAATTCAAATAAAATATTGGTTCTTTGCTATTATCCAAGTCTTCGTTTACTTCAAAATTAAACCACCTGCCCACCTGCGCCTATTGTCGATTCAGCGCTGCAAGAGGCTCGCTAAGGTACTGTTATGTTGCCCGAGGGTCGTGCAAAAGGAGGAAAATAATCGCGTTTATCTAAGATCGCAATTTGTACATGTAAACGCTTCCCTTATGTTGCGAAAGCCTATAAACGCGCGGGTGTTGGCTCATTGGAAGGATGTTACGAAAATTGAAAAGAACGAGGGCCGGTGTTCCTGCTTCATAAGTTATTATGCAAGCAGGACGTACCATTAGGGTGAAAACAAGCACTTGTTAACGCGTACAATTCATTCATAATTTTAATCGTAAACCGAAAGTTAAACAAGCGTAAACTTACACGCATGACTTTAATGCAGATTAATGCATTTTTTTTCAATGTACATTATTCTCGTGTTTTTTGTGTTTAATCGCGAAAAATGCAATTTCCAAAGCAGAGTGGCGTGGCGATGAGCGGAATGAGAGGAGGGGAAACGGCCGATCAATTTGCGAGCCTTAAACGGCTAAATCAGCCGGCCAAGCAGGTGCTACGGGTATAGCGTGTCCGCGGATGCAGCGATGATGTATGGCCGCATGGTAAACCACGCGCCGGCCATCATAGGCCCCCGTCGCATCGGCCTCTCGCCGGTAATCTATACTAATTGCCGACCGTCTGCCGCCGCAGCCACCGTTGAACCGCTCCGAATGTGTCCGCGGCACATGGCACATTGGCCGAGTAAAAAAGTTTTATTGGCGGTGGAGCCCGCGGCGCGATAATCTGCTCCGATTTATCGATGAGTTTTTATGACTCGTTGCGTTCGATGCGGCAGTGTGATCGTACGTTATCAACGATAATGCACTGTCGCCATAAATTGGAACGATACTTTTTCCCACAGCGATTTCTTTTGTCTCTTTCGTCAATCCGAGGCAGTAACCATTGCGATATAGTGTTTGTTTTTCAAATTGAAACTGCTCATTGTTGAGATCTTAACACGGAAATTAATAAACAGAATATAAGTGTTCGTTAACATTTAATCGATTAGAAAAAGTAAAAATAGTATATTTTTACAGTTGCTCAAAAACTTGAGATCTTATTCATTTTAAATCATTGCATTGGCCAAACTGCAATAAATATGTTTAAAAAATAGATTTTTACACCTGTAATAATCGCAACACCTTTACGTATAAAAATTTGATGTAAAAAAATGTTAGTTTTTTACTAGTTAAAAAAGACAAATTCATGTAAATTTCTAAAGCTCGATTAAATTTGACGGATTTGACGACTTTTCGGTAAATAATGATGAAACTGCTCGACTGTAACTCGAGGAGCAGGCATATCCCATAACAGAGTTTCCCACCGATTAGCCCTCGGGCCATCCCCACGGATCGACTCAACGGTTTACCGTGGCGGAAACTCCGAACTGGCCCGACGGCAGTTTTCGGGGGTTGGAGCGCAAACAGATTTTGCCCAGCATCTCGCAGCCGTTCGGATTCTTCCGAGGTCCAGGCCAGACTCTCACTCTTGTCTCGCGAGGGTACCACTCGGCGAACGAGAAGTTTCGTAACGTCGTTAAGCTCCCGGACAAAAGTAACGCGCACTCCTGCGGCGCACGTGCGAACGGTCACCCCGGCGCGTACGCGCGAGTTCGCCGCGGATCTCCACTGGCGCCAAACTCCAAAGGCGATTAGGCCGAATCACCTCGAAATTCGACGTGAAATTAGCGGGCTCTCTAGGCGTCCGACTGTAAAGCCGCAGTATAGCCGTATACATTCTTCCGCCGCGCGCGCGGGAGTTAAGGCTCCGCGGGCAACTCGGCGCGAATATTCAAAGTAAACTCGGGCGCTCGCCGGATTAATTAGCTGGCTTTGGCCGATTTCGTGCGCCGCGGCAACTTTCGCCGGGGGCCGCGGGATTAGGACAGCGCCGCCGACACGTACGCGCGCGCACACGCGACAGACGCAGGTGGCGAGCCCGAGGGATATTGGATTATACGTCAGGGGCCGTGTCGGTGCGAGGCTGACTAACGAGCGCGCGGCCCCGCTCTGCGGAACTGCGGGATTGTCGATTGTCCTCATTGGTCGCGGGGAGGCGTACCGCTTCTGATCTTGGCGTCGACGCGCCCGCGACGGCGCACGATTTATTCCTCTAATTGTCGAAAGCGAACCGCGCCTGGCGGATGTGTGCACGCGGACTCGTTGGGAGCTTGCCTCCCTTACCGATAATACGTACTAATGATTCAAGTTTTAATCTGGGTAATACCTCAACCTGCGTACTATTACTACGTGATATTCGTGTTGAAGTTCGTAAAGGTATTAAAATAAGAAGAATAAAAATTAAACTAGATTCATTAGTACCTACAAAATTATTAATGCATCAGAGTCTACAATAAAGAATAAAGAAAAACGCACGTCGTATAACTATAGAATATCATTCGATACTCTCCGTTTTTCGTACTTGTATCGAAATATGCTTTATATGACAAGGGACGACAAACGGTAATTTTAGATTGAAGATAAAATTGTCATGTGTAATCTAATTTCCAAATGTGATAAATGAGATTTTGATAATAATATATGAAATAAAATTTCATGAATCCCTAGAGCAAAGCTCTTGAATGACCTCGTGAATAAGATCGCTACTCGAATTTTGGAGTTACCAGGCCGTAAGAATTATACGTATCAGGTTAGAATTGGGCAAGCTGTGGTCGATGAAGACCCCTGGGTGGGTGGAAGCAGGTGTGACCGGACAAGAGTTGAGTAATCCTCGGGTGGCTTAACGTCGAATCGTAGCGCAGCTTAGCGGGAGGTCAATCCGCTGCTGTTAAACGCGATCGAAATCCTCTTTCTAAATTATATCCTCTTGGAGAATTATGCAGTGGGCGCGATCACCAGCTTCCACGAGAAGGTCGGGGCATCTTGTTAATATAACCCAAGCTTATTATAATCCTGACAAAAGAGTCATTTTCCTTTGATCAACAATCATTCTTGCCAGATACTTGAAAGCCAGCACCGGGATTTCTGTGAGTAAATGCGATAATTAGACGAAGATTTGAATTACAGACCATTGGATTTCATGGTAATACAAGCTGGAGCTGCGATGAAACAAAAGCTGCAGTTTGCAATAGTAAACTAATTATCGTGAAATCATAATTGAAATTCATTATTCTAACTTCAAACAATGTATTACATCTGGATTGATAATATAATAATATATAATTACCATGAATTACAATGGATTGTTATATTTATAATACTAGTCTTGTAGTGAACTTGTATAGAAAAATTTTAATATTGAAAATAAAAAAAATTTTAAATTTCAATAACAAATTTTAAAATTCGAATGTAGTAATATGTTGGAATTGCTATCTAGAAACATTTTTCGAGTTTGACAATCAACGTTCTAATAAAAATTGCACGGATATTTCTCCAGGGAGAAATCGCGAATAAAGTGCATTTGACGTTAATTTGCCAGTGATAGATTAATAGCCACTGACAACCTATCGTTATACATTTAGCCATGTACATTTCCTCGTTCACGATGGCAGCGTAATTTAATAATTATCTAATTGGATGACAAAAATCCATGTATAAGCGTTAAAACGATTAAGACCGTAGATCAGTCAACAGATATCAATTTTCACAGGCAGATAATAGGTGAAAAATCGCGAGGATTACGTCAACCCTCAATTACTGAAAATACGTTTTTCAGCCAGAGTGACATTTTTCGAAACTTTTCAGAATTACCGGTTTAAAAATTAAGCCAACTCGATGTGTCTCGTTGAATATTTCATTAAAAAAATTCAAAAATATCTCAAATCAAATCTGCATTCGTTCAAATGTTGCGGAGTCTGAAATGTCGAAACAACTTTATTACGTTATAGAAGCGTAGTAAAGTCATTCTGAGATTAGAACGGCACGTAAAATTGATTTTTTAATCAACAACGAGGAGGTAGCGCGCTAAATTCGCGAACTCGCGCTCGCCCTCGACACCGGGCCGCCGCCACTTCTTATCTCGCGTCCCGCGCCGTGCCCGGGGAGCCGACGCCGCGACGTCCCGGCGCCGCGGCGCCCCCCAGAATTATTGCCAAAACTTCCCGGGTCCGCGAGCGCGGAAACACATAAAGCGCCCTTCCGCGACGGACGGATCGGTGTACCTACCCTCGGACGGGCGCGGCTGGAAAAACCGTGGGGAAAACAATGCATTTTTCATAAGCGTCCGTCGCTTCCTACCCAGCTGACTGTAAAGTTTGTCGGGCACTAGTCGCGGCGTCCGAGATTTGCAGTTTGATGCGGTCGCGGCTGTGGCAGTTGATTCAGAGACCTCTTAAGATTAGCGGATGGCATTACTAGACGAGACCATTTGAAAGCTATATGTGTAAGGTTTCAATGGCCTACAAAGGCGTGCGACGTTTGTTTGTTAAAAATTCGTTAGACGACAATTAAACTAAAACGTTTGCCTTATTCATGAATTTTTTTATTCTTTATAAATTCAAAAGTTACGTATCACTCGGTTATACTGATTGTTCGGCTCTGAATTAAGGTAATATCAAGTTTCTTTATTTCTGAACAGTAATCAAGGCTGTCGGTAATATTTCGAAGTTACGAGTCAAATAACTAATAGTGAACTAAAAAGAAAGTACGTTTAAAATTTAATTTTTATACGGAAATAGGACAGTAATAAAAGTCGTTAAAATTAATCGTTATAATTGCAGCACTTCCAACTGAGCGGTATCGAAAGAAGAGGAAGTACAATGGGCAATGACGAACATCGCTAAGCAGATAAATATAAAAGGTGTTAAAGTGAATCCCTATCGAGACTGTAAATTAAATTGCGATCACGCGCCTATTAGGTACTTGAAGTAGCGAACCTCCGATGAGCTCTAACTCTCTTACTTTGGTCTTTGTATTTTACATACACTTAAAGTGCAGCGAAAAACCTTTGTGTACAATTTTAGATATATTGTAAAAACGTTATATTAAAACAGGATTTCGAGAAACTTTGAAGTCGCATGAAGCTCAACAGGACTTTTCCCTAAAAGTTTTGAAGACTCCAAAATATAATTTTTTTCTAATCAATGAATTAAGCTCTAAATCTGGTAATTAGGTATTTTTAGTAATTATACTTATGTTAACTATCCCTAGAACAATTGCGGTAGATAGGGTCCTGTTTCTTTATGGAAACCGCATAAAAACATTGCTCATGAGTACACCGCATTAAGCTTAACTTCGATAAAAGCTCAAAAGGAAAACTATTTTATCGATCCTCTTAAATGACTACTTCGAACGTTGCTGCAACTTCATAAATCGTTTATACCTCGTCGCACTAATCTTACTGCAAAAATGGTTATAGAGCACTCCATAATGGCGCTGATTGTTTTATAAGGATGACAATTATTTACCAGTATTAAAAAGTGATGAATGTATGGCTTAAGCGATCACTGAATATTTCATTGAATAACAATTACATATCGCGTATGAATTGCGCGCAAAAGCGATTGGTAATTCGTTGTTAGCGGGAATTAATTAAAGAGGTGTTCTTAATTAAAATACTTTCAATATAAATTGCACTATCTTAATCAGCAAATCAAATTATCACCCCTTAATTTAATCTCCGATAAAAAAGAAGGAAAACCTTTTTTTTTTCATTCCACCACGCAGTATTGCCAGGCCGACCGTGGAATCCCAATAAGAGAAAAACAAACGAGCGGCGCGCGCTCGCGACGAGAATCTCCATGCAGAAAAAAAGGAGGCGGAGGAAAAAAGAGAAGCGTGAAAAAGAGCAAGCGGTCAGCGGCACGATGCATCCTTCCGTCGGATTATAAGTGACCTTGTGCGACCAAAAACTCGGAGTCGAAAAATATATATGGGAGTAGCGAATTCGCGACGGAAGAAAGAGGCTGAAAAAAAAGTGCGCCGCGGAGACAGTCGTACATAAAGCGCCTCGCCGATGCCTCGTGAGAAAGTTTTCTTTGCCCGTCAGAAAAACAAAGATAAAACAAATATGAGCCATTAAATAATACGAGTTTCGAGCGCGATTCCCTTAACAGTGGTTTTATTTGAACCTGCGTCCTTCTGTAATTCATGAAACTGTTAATTAACTCGCAGAGCGCGCGTATGTTGCATACGTTCAGCGGAAAATCATTCGGTAGCATTGAATGAGAATAATTTACCTATGTATATAGTATAAACGATACTATGTATATAGTATAAACGATTTTGAGTTTAATTATTAGCGGGAATGCAATCATTGCGCTAATTCTGTAGGGCGGAGTTAGTATGCGGCTTTTGAAGCTGCGTTAATAATTTTCATTGCGTAATAATTCTTGTAAAATAAATAAAAAGAAAATTAAAGTAAAGAAGATGAAAATTTGTTTTTGATGGAAAATTGGAATTTATTACAAAGCAGTAGTAATAAGCAATCGTTTGAATTACTTAAACGTTATCATAGGGTTATTTTTTACGAAAAAAATACTATATCAGACTATCTTTCAAAAGGGAGTCTTAGCAAGTTTCTTTACAAGTTTCTCTTCGGTAACAGACATTATAATATAAGACATTAGGAAAATGCAATCCATTGATTTATAAACATTTAGCTGACAAATATTGACAGTTTTTCTGCAAACATTTATATTTAAATTGACTTAAAAAAAAAAAAAAAAAAATCGGATACTGATGCAAAGAAAGTAATTTATTTAAGTGAATTTAATGCAAACATCGTGTTTTATAGAACTAAATTTTAAGCCGCAGACTGCGGAGTAAGTATAAAGTAAAGCGGCAAACTCCGGCGGATTGGGGCGCGCGCGAGTCGCGTGGCGCTCGACGCGGCGGCACGTGGCGCCGGTGTGCCCGTACATAAGTATACACAGTGTCTTCGCCTTCGGCGCGCGAAAAAGAAACGTGAACGTAAAACATTTACGCAAACGACGTGACTTTTCTCGCGAACCTTTGCTCCAAATAAACAAAGGCGGACCGCCGCGACTCTGACCCTCCAAGGACTTGAACCAGTCTTATATCTGGCGTATGTACGTATAAGTAAAAGGCGCGCTTTCGTTCAAACAACCTGCGACGGATAGTTTTGAGGCGCGAAAAAATTGCGGGGTAAGAGTCGAGGCGCAGATTTTTCGGCTAATCGGCGAGCCTTCTGTAGCTATGTTTACTTATACACAGGCAGCGTATGTCAATAATATTTACATGACGGACGTGTGCGGGGGCTTGGTGGAGTCGGTGCCTGCGGGCTGCACCTGCGGCGCGCTGCTGCTCGGCGACTTCGCATCCTTCAGCATCTTGCCGGCGGCGCCGATCGGCTTCGCCACACACATGATCACTGGCTTGGCCTTCATGGCGTGCGGCGTCTGCGTTATCGGTCCCTTCAGCCCCGCGCCTCGCTCATCGGCCGCGAACTGCACTCTCTCCTGTCTTTATCGCGGGGAATCGGCGGACTGGTCTCGCGCGATTGCGGCTCCGGGCGTGCGGACGACACACGGCTATCGGGTGCGCTGCTGCGCGCTCGCCGCGGGCTTAACTGAGCGCTCGCCGAGCACTGCGGCCCTCTCCCCGTGCGGCGGGACACTGGCGCGCGCCGCGCCGGGCGCCCCGTGGGCGTGGGTGCGCGCGGACGGTCGCGGGTGGGGGCCGCCGTAGCCCGCGCCCATTGGCGGCCGCCGGGGGCAAAGCCGCCCGGGGGGCGCCCCGGGACCAATGGCTGCCGGCCAAACGAGAGCGAGAGAGCGAGTAGACGGCCGGGAGAGCGCCGAGGGTCGCCAGTCTGCCGCGGACCGCGGACCGGTGTGCGTCTTGGCTGGCGCGCCGCTCGCTTTTCGCGCGACCTCCGGGGTTTTGCGACTTTTTTTTTAATACTTTATACGCGCGGATCACTTTTTACGCGAGTGCGGGTGTGTCGTTTGGGGATGGGGAACCTTTGCGGGGACTCGATTGCTGTCAGATGATTGGCGTGCAAGGTCACTTGCAATTTCAACTACTGGATTCTTCATTTTGTGATTTTTCATTTAGTTATTAACACCGTGACAGAGTGAAGTTTTCAAGTGAATTTGTTAATAGTAGCAGAATTGACACCAATGAATTATTAGAAAATTTGTTACTATAAATATTTTCAAATTTATTTATTAGAATGTATACAATTGGTTATGATTTTGATTTTTGCATGGGTAAGATTTATTTTATTTTAATTTTGTAAAAAATTTAACCTAACTAAATGAAATATTTTAATATTTAAATATTTACAACTTGACTAAATAGTTTATATACTATAATATACTCTAGTCATTTTAATAAGTAATAATATAACAAATGTGTGATATCACTCAGTGACATCTTGAGTTACTTTTTAGTATTACTAGTATTTATTAATGACTGTGATATCGCACAAGTGCAATTTGTTTTTAAAGTTACTTATAAGTGGCTAGTCAGTATTACAAATCTTTCATTTTTTAAAATTTTATTTTTAACCTTTTTAAAAATGTATTATCTATCAATGTATTTCATGGTGATTAAACTTCACCAGCAGAAAATTTCTTCTATTGTTACACATGATATTAACATTATTTAATTCCTTGTTATTTTTGTAGTTAAGGTGTTTTTTGTCGGACTCCGAAGTCATAATAGAGTACATATAAAAAATGCTAGAGTACACTTCATAAAAAATTATATAAAAAATATACAGTGCATACTTATTAAATTTACTTATCCTCATTGAAAATAACTTTTAGAGCAAAAACTAGCGTTACTGAATAAAATTATAACTCGTTTTGTTTGTTTATATTGTAAGATTATTATACAGTTTAATTTTATGATTTTCTCTAACAAGTTGCAGTATTTGAGAAAAATAATAATGTTACTGCTGATCTAAACTATACGACTTTAATCTAGATAAAAGTTATAATTTATAAGAATTTTTTTCTTTAATCATTCGGCAACTGATGCCGCGGAAAATATTGAAATATTCTACCAGATTTGAAGAAGAGTACATATTTTTTTCTCACTCTTATGCAGTAATACAATTTTGACAAGAACCACCTTAATGAGTAAATTTTTATTTATATAATTTTACATTTTCTTGTAAAATAATGAAATATTATAAGATAATGCATTTTTTATTATAAATAATGTTTACTTGCATTGAAATTGTGTCAGAAAAGATATAAATAATTGTTTATTAATTATTAAATTAGTGTTTAAGTAGTTCTTAATTACTAAATGCTCTATCAACGATAAAAAATGTCATATACTATTATTGCTAAGTAATGTATTCTGCTTGTAAATTGTATATAATTGAAGATATTAAATAAATAAGAATTGTATTTATAACATTTTTATATTTTATTACCCTTTTATCTCTTGCTCCTAATTCCTGCAGTTTATAACAATTAAATAATAAACATAAATATGTATTTTTCTATGAATAAAACAGATAATTTAATTATGAATTGAATTTTAATTATGAACAATACTGACAATTGGGTTGAACTATTTCGGATGCTATTATGTCGACACACGTTAGTATTATCATACACGACAAATCTGACATTGAATCTAATCCAGTATACTGTTATAATCAGATTAATTAAAAACAAGTAGTTTGTTTAATTAAAGAGAGTTAAATAATGTCTCTTCACGCGTTTATTGCTGTTTAACATGATTCAAAATTAATTTTTTTTAAATAAAATTCCTACCAAATGGTTTTTATTATAAATAAATAATTTTTCAAGGTGCAGTACCATTAAAACATTCAGTCCCACTTTACCTTCAATCCGTTCCGCCTTATTCATTCACAAACTGATCCTAAAATCTATACATGAATCTCAAATTTCGCGCCTATACCTGCGCTTCATCTTCGCCCCCTCCCCGTAGTTAAATATGCCGCTAATGAACTCATTCGCGTGAAATCCGAAAGCGTGCCAGTCGGCGAGTCGGAAATTAAGAGCAACGCGAGGTAGACGCGCGCGTCGAGGGGAAGTAGCGCGTGATTCACTAACTAGGATCGCTTGAAATCGCATCCGGAAACGGGCTCCTGTCCCGTACCTGTCGGCGATACACCTCTGCCCCCTCGCATTTTTCGAGAACGACAGAGACTGCGTGGGGGTATACGTACGCGCTCGACCCCAGGTGCACCTGGTCGTGCTTCCTTCGTCGACGTGGGCGAGCCGCCGCGGCGGCACGCACTCCCCCCTCCTTCCCCCCCGTGAAAGGTGGGCGAGATGTAGCCGCGCGCGCTGGCGGGGGCCGTTTTTCCTGTCGAGGGAGGGATCGGGGGAATTCGTGCGCGCGAATTACGGGGCCGCCTCGGCAACGTCGCATTGTTCGCATCACGTACGGAGCATCAACTTGTGGAACTTATATTTATGGCCCCGGGCGCTGCCGCTAGCGGGAATCCCCATTTTCTATAAAGCAAGATCCTCCGGGAACCTGCAGCCTTTAATTGCCTTTTCTGCCCTGCGCTCGCTATTCAGCTTGATTGTAAATCAGAGTTTGACAGGTGTTTTCTAGCCGCTGTGGGTACTTTGGCTGCTTTTAGTTTTTCTCGAATTTTTTTCTACAATTTTCATGGTTTTAGCTTGATTAAATATGCGTCTACAGGTGCGTTTCGGATGCATAGGAAGGTCATGGCCGTCATGGGTCATAATTCAATATTTCTGAAATTTATTGAAATTTGATCGAAATATTAATGAACAAATTTACGAACGTCTATAATAAGTGGGTAATACTTATGTGTGCACTGAGAGTAACGAATCGGCAAAGCGTTGAACTGCACTAGTCTTCGCGCTAAAGGCGCGAAATGTATTAGTCTTCGTCATCGGAAATTTGAAATGTGCTAGTCTTCATAAGAAGCGATGATATAACCGTAAACGAAAAATATTGCAGGACTTATCAAGTCGCCAAAGCACCCACTTTATCGATAGATTTTGATGTTTCGGATTGACGCAAGCATTAAAGCTGCATTTTCTCGAAAACGCGAGAAGAATGGACTCAATTAGTTTTTCCCGGAAGCCGCGGAACCAAGTTCGCAGTGTAACGCGAACAATCGAGTCTCGGACTAAAGTAGCGCCCGCAACGGCCCGCGTGGCGTACCTGCTCGGAATGCAGTGCCGTCATATTTTCGCATTCCGCGCCTCTCGCAAGCTCTCAGCCTTCCCGCCTCGGCCCCCGCGTCTCCCTTCACGGTACAGCGCGCCCCGGCGCGACGGGCGGCGATATTTTATTTGCAAAGTCGAGCGAGCAGGCGGTAAGTCCGCCTCCGCTCCTCCACCTCTTATCTTGTGTGCTCAGGAATTTCGAGGAGGCGAAAAAAGCTGCCGGGCCGCCGGGGATAGGCGAAAAAGCTCCGGGGAGAGCGTCGCCGGTCTGAGGCTGCGGGGATGGGCTGAATTATGCATGAGGCGACGCCATTAAAGTAGTTGAGCCGTAGATTCGGGTGCGCGAGGGGCCGCCGCTCCCTCCTCCCCCGCTTCTGGTTTTAAAATCACTTTTGTTTTCAGCAGCGCCCGCCGCCTCTGTTTGCTGTACGCCGCGCCTCGGCGTTTGCCGCCGCTTGGGAAATTGCTCGCGGTCACTTTGAAATAACCGCTCAAAGTGAGATAGGACATTTGCATTATTGCGGATCGATGCAGCGTCGCTACATTTTCGCGGATCCGCATCTTTCTTTCGTCGTGATCAATTCTCTGTAACTTTATTTCTTCCGCTAAATGTACTCTCTAAATTTAATTCAGTGATAGTTGCGCAACTGATCCGAAAAAAAGTATATATACACTGCAAAATAAGTGAATACAGTGAATAGTCACTAATTTTACAGTGTTTATACACTTTTTTCGGATCAGTTGCGCAACTATCATTGAATTAAATTTAGAGAGTACAAACTTTGTTTGTTACGTACTTCGCAAAAATAATGAAAAAAACTCTTACGGTTTAAGTCCGCAGCGGTCAAGTAGATTCCCCCATAAATTGGCCAGGAATTTACCATTTCTATTCAAATATTCGCTGCATTCCACATAGCAGTTACTACATCTCTTACTCGCAGGGGCATACATCTCGCGCGATATCAGCGGAAGGATGAAATAATCGAAAGGAAAAATCTCCCACGCGAAAAGCACGCGCAGCAGCTGTACAATCTCGATTTCGCATTCGCCGGCGGGTCTCGATAAGCGAGCTTGCGCCAATCCCGCGTTCCAGGGCGCGCTCGCTCCTCTTTTTTCCCCGGTGCTTCGAGCTGCGGATGCGGAATTAGAGTCGCGCGCCCGTAAAACGGCGCGTGCGAGCGTAGCCCGCGCGCCGCGGGATATACGTGCGAAAAGTGCGCGCGGGAAAGCAGAGCGAGGAAAACGACGGGGATAGAATTGCCGGGCGCAACCCGGAACCGGCGGCGCTGTCGCTCGGCCCCTTCTTTCTTCTCTGCTTTTCGCGAGCTCATTGTTACCGCGGCCTAGCAGTTGCCGCACGGAAGAGCGGACGAATTGCGAGTTACCTTTTCTCTTTCGCAAGCGCCGCTACACCGGGGGAATTGCCCCCTTAATTTCCGCTTATTTTGGATACTGTTAGTTAACAAACGCAGCGACAGTGCCTTTTTCTGCTTTTCTTTATTTACACGTCGCATTTGTATGCTTAATTTCATCTTTACCTGACCCACCAGAGGCCCTCTCAGAGGAAACTGTATATATGACTGAGAGAATTTTATTGTAAAAATTATGGTGAAGTTTATTGTGAAAATTTTGGGAATACAACTTTGAATCACAGGCAATTTTTATGGAAAAATCATTGCAATTTTTATCTGAATAATGAACCACATGAAAAGCTCTGTAAAAATTATACAGTGATCTTCCCGTAAAAGTTAGGTATTTCCAGTATTCTAAACTGCCCGACGATTACGTTTTTTCCCGTAATTTTAACGGTGAACTTCAGGTGAGTCTTTGTTGAAAAGGTTCAGATAAGATTTGTTAGAAAAACTATTTTTTCATGCTTGGCGTATCAAAGAGATTAAATAAATTGTTATCTCCATCTTGTTTAATTTTTTAAGAACTCGGTCAGAATAATCTCAAAAACAAACTTTACCAAAAAGTTTCGTTTATCTTCTTACTTTGCTGTAATAATATAAAAAAATGAGCAAAAGTTTACGGAAAATCCGCGACTCAACCGTGAGATTTTCTCCCAGAAAGTAAAAGCTACTAGAAGCGATGAAGTAAAAAGCCAGAGGAAAAGAAATTGAAATTTATTTAAAACGCCCGAAAGCAGTGGGCAAAGTACGGGCACGTAGCGCGAATGTGGAAGATGAGCCGGCCGGATACGATGATGCTCCGCGCAGTGCGATATGCCGCGCGCAGGAGCTCGCGCGTCGCAGGGAAAATTAGAAATGTAATCCTGGCTCGCCGGTTCGTGAGCGCCGGCGCACCGAGGATTATCGGAGGGTGGGCTGCAGCAGCTTGGATAGCATCAAATTGTCGACGATTTTATTTCAGATTAGGACTGTACGTACCACTCGCGCACCGGCGAGGATAGTCTCGGAGGATCCTACGAGAGACTCCGATCGAGAGCGTAGTTAAGGCGATTATTCGCCAAATTGTATCGCTCTCGTATTGCTCGGCATTACACTGAGAGAAATTTCTCGTGAAAAATTACTGTGACGTTCACTGTAAAAGTTACGGGAAAATCGTCGTAATTTTGACCTTAATATTAGAAAGGATTCTGCGATGTTATTTAATTACGAGCGAATAAAATATTTATTAGGATCGATAATCCCGAAGAATATTTGAGTTCTTTGCTTTACCCACTTGGGTCTCATCTCATATATGAGTTTTTTATTCACACTTATCAGAAAGTCTTTATATTTTTGACGTAATATATTTATGATTTGCGTGACTGACTAGAGTTGTACTTATTTATGCATATTATGATCTTTTTTAATAAAAAAAGTCATAATTTTCTATAAATGTAGAACGCTTACCTTTGAAATAGTGGTGGGTCCTCAATAATAATGTGGAAGTCATTGTCAGAACAAACTTCGCGGTCACGATGATGGACAGCACATTTAAAACTTCTTGTACGTTTACCGCTCATCTGAAATTGATATTTAAATTTAATAAATACAGAAATTATTAAATAAGGTATTAAAAATATAATAAAAGTATAGCGAAACTAAAATCTGAAAAAGCTCATCCAGGAAAGAAAAATTTGTTTCACGAGTTTCCCTGCGAAAAAAGTACTTTCTTCGCGAAAATCTTGCGAAAGTATATTCCTTCGCGAGGATCTCGAAACGTATTATCGTTAACCAAATTCTGTTTTCTTCTCTTAAAAGAATACGATGGCAGGATGTTGTGAATTAGTATTTAAAAACGCGATTTGATTACTTCATGAGAATATCCGATTGAATGGCGCCAAAATTCAAAAAGTTTTCTAATCTCAAAAATTATAATGGATTATACGTTTGAATAAATAAGTACGTATATGAGGGAATATCAGCGAGAAAACAACCAGTTAAAACAGTTCAATTAGTTTTCGCACAAATCAAAAATATCTTGTAAAACAAATTTTCTTATAGTAACACGCCTAGTGTTTATCCAGCAGCGGATCAATTTAATCTCCCTGCAAGGAGCACCAAACCGTTATGGCAACGATTCGAGGAATTTCGAGCTTATACCCGTGGAAGTTTAGCAAGTGCGGTTAGGCAAATTCGCCGGGGCACGTGAACCCTCCGGAGTCGAGAAAGTCGCTACTCGAGCGAGCTCACGTCCCGCGTGCTCGCTCTCAAATGATTTTCGAGCGAGCGCCCGAGAGTCTATGCGTAAGCTAAGTCGTTTGCGCAGTGGATGCGTGCAGGGGTATCCGCTCATTTTACATCGCGAACTACGGCAATAATCCGCCCGCGCAAGATCAACCTCGACGCGGCGGGCATTATTTCTCGCTCCTGTCGATGCACGGAAAGCAGCGGCTGCAGGTCTCGCCGCTAAAGACGTTAGACCGCGAGATTACAACGTGCACCCCATCGTGTATAGCGAAGAATTCGGAAACATTTATTTCGTTACACTGTATCAGGCTAATGGAATTTTGAAAAATTATCAACACGTATATTTCTTTTTTTTTTTTTCATTTACATAATGTTTGTTAACAAAAATATAGTGCGCAAAAATTTATTAATGACGCGATGGCACTGTAAAGTAGCTTCCTACGAAAACTAGCACATCTCACACATCTCAAAAAAGGCCATTTTTCTATTTGTCACTTTTAAAGCACTCAAAGTGAACTCTTCCAGAACCTGATAAACTTAGGGTGTCATACAAATTAAAATAGACTTTTAGTCTTCGTAAAATATTTATATAATAAATAAGAATTTTGTAATTAAGATCGAGATAGAAATTAGTAAAAAAAAAAAGATTTTTTATTAATACATCTCACCAAATTAGAAACATTTTAATTTAATAATAAGCGTCAGTACGTTACTGCCCAGCAATAAATAAAATTTTTTTACGATTACACATTTTGTTTCAAGAGAATATGGTTTTAAATTTGGTTACGCCACTTTCTCCCAAAGCTCGTCGACGACGCGCCGCAGAATCTCCTACTTATTGCTGTAATAGCGACGGTACAGGTATACAGCAAAGGCTATCCGCACGAGTCGACCGCAGCAAGGCGCGAACAATGCTTCGACAGCGACGATCCCACCTTTTAATCAAATTAAACACTCGCGCGGCGATTACTCCGGAAGTGCTCGAGCCCTCGGCCGTGATAATGCTCGGAGCGAGGGGATCGAGGGCGACGGCGAAATCGATGCGCGTCCTCCTCGAGGATCCCCGGGCCGGCGCAGGGGTTCGCGGCCCGCCCCGGTAATGGCGCGATAAAGGAGATTAGTCGCCGGGGGAAATGGCCGAGGGCCGGCGAGCGCCGCGACGCCTTTCCGTCGCCGACCACCTGATCCACGCGCGTCGATGCCCGGTCCAGCGTGTAAATGCAGCTACACAGTTGCGGACGGTAGTTCGCGGGTAACGGCCAATTCAGCCGCTTTTACAGTGGCGAAAATTGAAATTGCAGGGATGAACGCCCTCCCCGGCGGCTCCCGTTGTGTACAGCAGTTTGCTGAAACAAAGCGTTTTAGGGATTCTGAAATCAGGGGCCTTATTCGAGCTTAGCTTAGCGGACGCGTTAAATTGAGTCAACGCCTACGATATATAAAATATCACGCTATAATCAACTGATAACGCGCTCGCTAAGCTTACAAAATAACCCCCTTGGGTAGATAATGTTATGGATTTCGCGGGCTTTTGTGCTCAATGTTCAAAACGCGGATTTGATATATGAATATCGAGGGGACCTTATACTCATATATAGAAAAGCATATTGCGATTTAAAGTATCGAGTTTCACAACTTGATAATTACAATGATTTTACTTAACAAAATAAGTTACCTACTTGCCATCTAGGTCCTCCTTTGACGCTCTCGATTAAGATAATAACAATTTATATGTACACAAAAAGTGCAGGCAATTTTTAAAATAAAAATTAGTCTCCAATGGAGAAAGGAAAAATGAATTTTTCAGAAACGCGTTTTATAAAGGCCGCAAAAGATAAAGGCTAACAAGGAATTGTAATCGAACAATGCTGCAGGTACCGTTTTCAGTATTTGCGAAATTCTGCACAATGTGAGAGCGAAGTGCGTACGTCGTAGTTGTCAGGTCCAATAATTTCGGACGGAGTAACGGAGTTTCTCGCTGGCAATTCATTGTTGTCGACAGGAAACCCATTGGTAAATTCTCAAAACGCAAAATCTGCTAACCTGAATACTTCTTTACCTTTCTTTTTTTATACGTATTGGTATAAAGTGATAGAATAATGTATTGATAATTCACTGTCGATTAAAAAATAACCAAAATTGGGCTGTTCAATCAGGGCTGCGCTACATGCTGTTAGAAACTCGTTTTAACGATACCCCTTTTCAGTCTAATAAACGAAGCGCAACGTCACGGGAAAGAAGAGTTTCGGATGCGTTTTCGGCGAAAAAAATGAAAGGGACGAGTGCAAGTTGACGCGTCGCTGACGATACGCCGGCACTTCTCCCGTTAAAAGCGACGAGCGCCCGTTAGCGCTCGGTGTCGCGAGAAAACAAACACGAGGGAACAACGGTCGGTCGCGATGCGCGGCGAGCCTTTTTTTTCCGAGCTCGTTCGCTATAACTTTCTTTTCACCCGCCCTCGGCTTTTTCGAATGCTACCTACGCCGCGCCTCAAAGTCTAGCAATTACGCAGCCGCGCATTCGGTCTCGTTATTTCGTTATTTATTGTTGTTTCCTTCATTCCGCCGTGACGCGTTCGCCGCGCGACACACAATTAAAAATGCAAAGTAGCTGATGTTTTTACTCTTGTTTACTGAGAATTCACAAATGAAGGTAAGTATCAACAGAAAATTGTTAAACGGAGAAATTTATTACTTCGATTTTTTGCGTTATTTCCGATACCAGCGCTTAATGAAACATAACTTTTTAACTTGAACTGAACTTTTTTTCTCTTCTGTTGGCTTCTTTTTTGTTAACGTGCTTTCTTCATTTATCAAAGTCAATAAATCTCGTTCCATTATCCGGAATCCAGCAAAGCGACTAAACTCGTCGTCAAAAATATAGAGCCAAATCGCGTGGTAGGCTCCACGGCGCGTTGATGAGGCGACAGTGCGACGCGCTCTACACGGTGTAAAGGAGGGGTGGGCGGGAGGAGGCGATCGGCGTCGAGTTAACGCGCTTAGGCTCGTGCCGGGAGTGCACCTCCTCGGGCTCACCTATAAACGCGCCGCGGATTTGCATAACACACCGCGAGAGCCCGGTTTGCGCTACATACCGTGCAACCCTCCTCGCGACGCCGTCGAATTTTCGCCCTCGCGATCCCCCTCAAGCGCGACCGCTCGTTCGCGAATGCATTAGCGCAGCCATTGTGCCGAGAGTAGCGCGCGGGACTCGCCCGGGTGCAGTGTACGGGCTGGAGTGCCTGGCTAGCCGCGGGTGTACGTGCCGGCGAGCCGCTCCAGGACCCATTTTTTAACCTGCTTTTAGGCGGCTGCGCTAGCGTTCGTTTCGCTACTGCCGTTTTCTTTTCGCTATGGACGCGATTTTGGTAGGATTTTGGAACGAAGAAATTTCGAGAAAAAAACATTTATTATAGCGACTCTATCGTATAAAAAACTGTTTTTGATTTTGTTAGATCTCAAGATCGATCCGATTGTTAGATCTTGAGATCTAGGCGTATCCATACACTCTGCACACCTATACAGACATCCATATAGTCATTTTCAAAAAGCACTATTCAAACCAAGTTTCGAATAGGTTTTTAGAGAAGCCATTCTTTACGATTTCAAAACTTCCTCTAGGAGGAAGCAAAACAATAAAATAACATAAGCTACTACTTCTCAGCTGCAGCAGCGCGTGCGCGCGAGATCTTCCCACGGCAGATCCGAGTGCGTGTCTTCCAAGCTAGACAAGCCCGTAAATAAAAATCGTGCGTCCGGACTGCGAAATCGGCCGCCTATCGAGTATATATATACTCCGGATCCGCCGAAGAAAAAAAAGCGCGCGGGAGCCTCCGCGGCATTCGAGGCACGCGACACTCTGAATTTCGGCGCGGACTCCTCCCACCGGCGCCGCGACCGCAGCGAATGGCTAATCGGCCGCCGCCTGGCTTTCCCCGCGGTCCGCTGGCAATTTACGCGCGCGCGGCACCCCCGCCGTGGCCCGGGATCGCCCGCGCCGATAACGAGGTGAACGCACGTGCCTCGCGCTCGCCCGGGAATTGTCGGCCATTATCGAGCCGCTGATGCCGCAGTCGCTCGGGCCGCCTTGCAATCTTCGGCTCCTTTCCCCGGCGCTTTTCAGTCGAGTTCCTCGTGCTGCTGATTCAACAAGGACTATACCTTTTAGTTAGTTATTTAGGGGGGAGGGGTGTATTAAAGCCTTTTGCTTCGGTGGAACACTTTGGTGATACAATCATTGTTAAAATTGTACGCTTTTAATTTTTTTAAAGGGAAAAAGACTTCTTGACCTTTAGTTTGAGCACTAGTATTTTAAAAATCTTTTGTTGGTGAATAGTTATGAACGATTAAAAGTAACGATAAGAATAATTGAGATAAATTAATTCATTTTAGCTCCGTCATTTTAATCGTTTATATAAGTGTTTAAGAAAAAAACCGCGTTATAGTAAATTTTCTCACTTTTTTTTCTCCTCTACTAGTTTCTTACTTACTCCTCTAGTAGAGTCCTACAAAAAGTTTGGCGCGCTTTGAAATTTAAAAATTAAAATTTTAACAAAAATAATCGAAAAATAATCTATCATTTTCAGGTTTTCAAAATGTAAAGTTTTAGATGACAACATTTTGGCGCAGAAAGCGTAGTACAAACTTTTGGCATATCTATATGACCCATCAAAAGGTAAGGCAGCCTCTATCATGTGAGGATCAGAATCGTTGATGTAATTTTTTCATCAAATCTTACAATCTTCTGTAATTACCATGATTGCCCCATTAATTTTTGCGAGGAAATTCTTTCTGTAGCTTTGCGGATATTAGACGATACTAGTATAATAACTCAACGATGAATGCAATAATTAACAATTTTGCTTAGGCCCTAATACCTTTACATTTGCTCTCAATATGAAGAAGCGGCAGGTTCGTAGTTCATACGTTGAACCTTCAGGAAACTTTATACGTACATTATTCGTGAATAATAGTTTCAATTTTCTTCATCCTAATTTTTTTTTTAAATGTTATAGCAGCGGTGCCGTTCGTCTAAATTTTAGACAAAGCCTGGATCGAATCGCGCCTTATGACGTCTCCGCTGCCTCATTTGAATGGGAAGCGAGGGCGCGAATAACGAAGGACCTAATTGACAGGGCTCACGTCGCGTTTTCGACTATCGGAAAATTAGCGGATCGCACGCTTCGCTTGGTTTTCCCCTCCGTTGAAAGGAATCTCTTCCTCCGGCCGAGTACTTTTTTTCCCCTCGCTCGAATTACGATTTAATTTAGTTCTGCAAGAAAGGAGACGCCGACGGGCACTCGCGAGCTCTCAAGGACACCCGTGAACTGCTGGCCGAGGAGTTGACCGCTGGTTGGGGCATAACGACGACTCGAGAGAAAATTAGTATGCGAATGAAAACTTCCGGATCGATGGAGAGGACGAATTCGAGCGCTGCTATAAGTTCGCTTTTTGTCGGATTTTTATGTTGACGTAATTATTTTAATTATTTCATGCATTTACTTTCGTGTGAATAATTAAAACCTCAAGACTATTTAACGATTTTTCGCAATTAAAAGATATGATAGTCTAAGTAACAAATAACTATTTTATCAGTAGTTACGATTTCATAATCAGGAACGAAAGTTAATTTTTGCTCGTAATATATTATTAATATATTTAAATAAAGCCTTGTACATTTGGCTTTGATAGAATGAAAAATAATCTCGCTAAAAAAAAGCATTAAAAGGTAAACTTTGTGCAATGAGAATTGACGCGGAACATTGAAATGAACAATTGCGCGATTTTTCGTATTTTAATTATGGATAGATTTTTTTTTATCCCGATGTTTCATGAACAATGGATATTCCGTTTACTTTTTGAATAGAAACTAACTATTATACTTTCTTGCGATGAATTTTTTACAAGTTATGCGAAAATAATTTTTCTTCCTACCTCGGTCGAAAATTCGGTATCTGTCCCTACGCACCTCCGCTGAAAGTCGGAGATCCCTCCCGCT